>BDMB01000040.1:76010-219513 GCA_016859785.1 Macrotyloma uniflorum
TCTCTCTCTCTCTCTCTCTTCATGTATGAATAGAGATTAAAATAAAAGAATTTTAAAAAAATGAATAGAGATTAAAATTTAAATAATCAATCATTTCTATTAATATAAAAATATTTATTTTACACACAATTAAAATTTTACATCAAGTCATTACAATTAACTATTATTTTTTTAGTTTAATTGGCAGAAAGACGTAAGGTGAAGAAAGACCATGAAAATTAGAACATCAATGCAATTCAGTCATATTGTTTTTGTTCAGATTGTTTTTGTTCAGAGTACTTTATTGGGAACAATGCGAAGAAAATGTTAAAACTTTAAAATAACTAAAAGAAAACATTAAAATAATATTTAAAAATATTAAATAAAATTATTTAAAATAAATAAAATATTTTATTATAATAATAAAATTAAAATATAATAATAAATAAATAAATAATAAAATAAAAATTTGTATATCAAACTTATTTTTTATTTTATTATTTATTTATACTTTTTTTTAATAACTTCAGTTTTCTACTCTCTTTTTTTCTTCATTCATGTCTGTTTTCACTCTCCGAAATTAACTCTTCTATCCAAACAAAACGTAACATTACCTAGCAACAATAAAACACTCAAATTCATCATAATCCATAAACGCATTATTCATTCCGGAATCCAAAATTGGTACGGAAATTGATTTTCTCAAAACTTCTAAGGAAAATTAATTTGGAAAGTAGTGTTGATTTCAGAATGGTTTTCTTAGAAATGTGTTGAATTCTTTCCAGAATAATCTTAAAGTATAGCCCTTTGCCTTTTACACATCTATTCATGATTTCATGTCAAATACCTTTAAAATACGCAGAATCAAACACCACAAAATTGTTTGAAATTTATAAGACTTTCAAAAGTAAAAGACCATGAGTGTTAGGCTGAATCAAAGGAATCCAAAACTTCGTTAATTATGGTAAGCACCTTAATTAGTCTAGATAATTTGAAAGAAATCAAAAGTCCTAAACTCATGGAAGTGGTTGCTTGATAAGAAGAAACTTGCAGGTTGAGTAAGTCTAGATCAGGGGGATACAATCTCCCTTCCAAAACGTTGAATATCAAATTACTGATAAATTTTCCTTAATAACAACAGGTTAGTTTTATGAGAGTCTATGGAACATGCAAATTTTTAGGCTGGCTTCGCTGCTTCCATATCACCGTAAAAGGAATTTCTTTTTATGAGAAAATTTATTGAGAAGTCAAGATATATTAAAGAATCCAAAGATTAAAACATCAGCGGAAAGGACACTCCTATAACCATTACAGAAATTTTCTTTCAAATTGTATACCATGCTTTATATTAACAGGTGGATGGGAATTATTTCTTATCACTGTTCTCAAGTTCAAGTATTATTTTGCATGTAAATTTTTCCAAATGCAGCATATTCATAGGGAAATTAATACTCAACTCCCATTGTTTCATCTATAATGATTGCCTTTTTAACACGAATATGAAAATGAAACTACCAACAATGTTTATTGACAAGTCATTCTTCTACTATCTTGCTTTCGAATGAGCAAGATGTTTTAGATAAAAAATAAATCAATACGAGTTTCTTACCCATGCAAAACAATATTCTGCTCTCCTGCAGATTTTTAATTGTAAGTCTCTTTCCTTCCAATATTATCCAGAAAAAATATGTCACTGCATACACGCGGTGCACAATAAAGGGTGCTCGTAGGCCCCCTTATCAAATATGGGTGTTTTTCCTCACTGGGCCATTTTTTGCCGAAACAAAATCAGGTAACATCGGAATACATCCTCAATGAAGCAAAATTTGGAGCACCAGAGGTTAGCTTTTTAGTGCTTTTTTTCAAGCAGCACTATGACTAATCAGACATAATTCATTCAGTACAGAATTAAGGCAAGGGAAAGTCAAACAATTCTAAAGCACTCAAGTTTTATAATTTAATAAACTCAGTACCCCGTTTACTGATGGAAGAACATGAAATAATACGACAGAAAACTATAAGCTCAATCAGAAAAAAACATAGATCACAAACTTAACTTGGGAAAAATTTAGGATACTTAAAATTCATCCACGTTCCTAGTGTAAATTGGGGGTGATGCTACAGCATGACCTAGCTGTTGGGACAAGTAGTGGCATAACCACCATTTCAACCCTTGATATTACTACATTACTCACAAGTCAGTCAAACTTTCGGCTACAATTTCAAGGGTAAATAAACTTGTACTTATCGGACACAATTGCTAGGACCTAATATACTTTCAGTTCAAAATTTGAAGCTAGATAGCCCAAACATTTCAAAAGTATTTGGGTTTTATTATTTAATAAATCCGGTTCCCTGTTAACTGATGCAAGAACAAGAAAAAAACAGTAAGATAAAATTATAAACTCAGTCTGGAAAAACAGACTGTCCACATAATTGTTAAACAATTTTTCAATGAAGGAGATTTAAAAACTCATCCACTCTCCAGTATAAATTGGGTGGAGATGCTACAACATGACAAAGCAGTTAGGACAAGTAGTGGCATAGCATAACCACCATCGTAATTCTTAGATATTACATTACTCACAGGTCACAGCCAGTCCTTCTGCTGCAACTTCAAGGGCAAATAAACTTCCGAAAGATATTGAAAACCAAAGGTACTCAAAGCCTGTATTTCAGCTTTCTGCTTAGTTTTGACCATCAAAGTCAATTCCTCAACCCAACCTGGATTCTTTTTGACAAAATCCTCCTCCAACAAGTCCTTCCCAGTCTTAATATCTTGCTCCGTCATTGGCAACCTACACTGCTCAGGTATCTTGTACTTATCCAAATCGCTAGGCCTAACCCCAAGCCACTTGATATCAGGGGTAGTCAAGTTGGCACTGTCATAGGACATGTTCTTTGACCCACACCCATAAACCGACAGAATCTTCAAACCGTAAGGATCACTGTCAACAAGAGCCAGCACCGGCAGCTTCAACTCTGTCTTCATCTTCCTCAAGAACAGCCTAGTGGAAACATCTGGCTGGCCCTTTGCAGTTACAATTATGCATGGAAAGCGGTTGTAGAACCTATCCTCAGCCAACCTCATATAAGCAGCATCCTTCTCCACCAACAGAATGAACAAAGCATCGCTCTGCATATCGCCAACTCGATCAATATTAGGTGGAATTGCCTTTCCTCCCATCCCCATTTTAGTGCAATCAATCATATCCCCATTGTCACTGAAAATCAACCTCCCAACCACCACCCCTTTCTCCGCAGCTACAACATTGAGGCTGGACCTAGTGCATCCCAGCATGCACGAAACGTCATCCAGAACAGCATCGGATTGGATCTGATACACAAAAATTTGGTGAATTGTGTAATTTTAAAAAAACATCATTAGAAAAAATTATAAATGATTACTTATTTGTGAATTAATGATATTTTTTGTCCCTATTAAATTTCCAATTATCGCTTTTTGTCCCTGATTTTTAAAAAAGGCTCCGCTTTTCATCCCTGCATTTTCTAAATACCCAAACTTGTCACATAGTCTAACACTCTGTTATTATACAATTACTCGATGATCTTTCTAACTAGCTAGTCATGAAAACATTTTAGCCCACTTGTTAGACAGATTACATGCAACAATTCAATAAATTTTTCTTTTTTGTAGAGACTGCAGATACCCTCTATCGATGGCAATCTAGTGATGACAGAGACCACTATATACGGCAAAATTCTCTCTTTGAATGTTTAACACAGCTGTGTCTAATGACAAATATTATACAGCAGTTGATCCACACAGTCGGTTGTTAGACTTAGTAGAGTTAAGCAAATTGTTAACTAACTTAACAGAATTAGAATGTTTGAACAAACTTATTTATAAATAGTTTGTGGAGAGAGAAAAAAAAGACGAAAAATAAAATAAGATTCTTCATAAATTAAAATTAGTTTATACATAATTAAAGGTCATCCTTCAGATATGATAAAACTAGAGAACTTCAACAAATTAGTTTTTACTAAGCTAAAATAAGCACTTGGAGAAGCACATTCATCCTTTAGCCATTTTAACACTATAAAACTTCTACAAACTATAAATAAGCTAAAATTAGAAGCACAACTCCTTTACCGTATTATATTTTATTCTAAAATTCGATATGAAACAATTTATTCTAGCATGCCGCAAAAGTGAGAAACTAAAGCTTGGTATGAAGTCTATCTGTAAATGCAGGCACGAAAAGTAGAGGTTTTCAAAGTCAGGACAACAACAACAACAAAAATTGACAATTCCATATAGAAAAAAAGAATCATTAACCCTTTATTTATTGATTGAAAGGAAAGGAGATGCTATGAATAGATAGATGATACCTGGTCTTGGAAGAGTTTGACGTCGGTGTAGAAGAGGTCACGCTTGGTGACATGGATGCCCTTGAGGCAGAGCTGGTGGATGAGTTGGAGGATGCGGGCGGTGATGGCGGACTTGCGCACAGTGGAAATATTGGCGAATGGGCGTTGGGAGGACTTGTCCTTCAGCACGATGCGGTCCAGCTCCGCCACGTAGAGCTGATTGGCGGCGGAGCGCGACGGCACGTCGAAGGAGAAGCCCTGCCCGGAGAGGATGGAGTGCGCGATCTTCAGGATGAGGGACTCGATGTTGGACTGCACCGAGGAGAGGGTCAGGTCCGCCACCTCGCGGCATCGGAACGGGAGGGCCAGGTCCTGAAGCGTTAGGGTTTGGGGGACGGAAGAGGAAGAGGACGCGGTGGAGAAATCTTTTAGGGTTTCGAGGATCGATGCGTCAGGTTTCAGCTTGTTCTTGAAGGGGAGCTCGTCGCCGATTGGATCCTTTCGCCGGCGTTTTTTGTTGTCTGCCATTGTCGGGCGGGAAATGAAACGACACAAACCAAACGCGGGCTTTGAAGCTGACACTGAGTGTAGGACTGAAGGAGTGTAGTTTCCTCGTTCCCTTTCATAATGGATATTTGATAATTAAAAACTCTGAATTTTTGTTTATGAAATTTTGAATGAAAACTTTATAGCAATTAATTAAAGAGAAAATATAGTTAAGAAATTGAAGTAGGAGGAAATGAAAAAGAATTAATAATAACAGGAGTTATCAATTTTTATTTTTATTATTTTGCTTTTTCACTAAATTTGACCATTCAACCCATTTTGTATGGATATATTCAATTGGAATTTCAAATACAAATAACTGAAAGATTTTAAAATAGTGCGTGAATGTAATGATTTTTTTAAATTTTTTAGAATAAATTATAACTATGATTTTGTAATTTGAATTTTAAAGAATTTATAAAATGTAAAATGAGATTTGAAAGGATTTTATAGATGTAATACAAATTTAGAAAATTCTATGAATTTAAAAATAAAATATTTGGTGTGAATCTCCCGTGTAGGAAACAGCTAGTTATTATATAATTATTATTATTATTATATCAAACAAATATACATAAAAGAAAAATGAAATAAATATTTACTAAAAAATAATGTAAATAAATAAGAAAATATAAAAATAAAAAAAATCAATAATTTTTTCACATTATTTTTAATGTTATTATTCCATATTTTTCCAAAAAAAATCAAAGTTATTGTCAATCATAATTATTGATTCTTCATGTTTGTATTTTTAATTAAATAAATTTTAATTTTAAAAGTTATTAAATATTGACCAGTTTTTTTTTTATGAAAATAACGTTGTTAACTATAATATTTTTAAAAATATGACTCTAAAAATAAAAAATGTTATATTTGATAAGACTAGTTCAAAATTAAAAATTCAAAAGCCAGTTAGTATTTGTAAGTTGCTAGTTGATAGCTCACAACTATTAAGCTAATTTATTAAATTATAAATGTTTGATAAAATTAGTGAAATAATTAAAAATGTAAAATAATAATTATGCACATATTTATATGATTTTTTATATATGAATGTCCTTTTATTTTATGGTTAAAGATACACTTTAAGTTGTTTTATTAAAATATTTTTTTTATTTTTGAAATATTTTTATTTTAAATTAATTATTTAATTATAATTTTTATTTTAAATTATTATATTTTTTCATATTATATATTATATTATAATCTTGTTTTAAGTCTTAAAATATTTTAAAAAAAAATTAAATTAAAAGAAAATAATATATATCTTATAACAACTTACCTAATAAAATTCAAATATAAAATTGAATGATATTTTCAATTACAATTCAACTATTTCTCAAAATATCTAATATATATAATATATAATATATATATATATATATATATAATAATAACATTAAAAACTATTATTAAAATAATATACAAATTAAAATAATAATTTTTTATAAACTAAATAATATATTATATCTAATTATAAATTAAAATAATAAATTTTTATAAACAATGATTCTATATATTATTTAATAAATATAAAGAGTTTACGATTTTATTAAATTTGTACTAACATAATTATTACACTAATCATATATTTATAATAATTATTACATTAATCATATATTTATATCTTTGTAGTATTAAAAGACATATACAATTAAATTTGATTTTAGACATCAACTTTAATAGTTTAACTTGGTTATACATCACATAAATATTTTAATATAATTATATATTTTTAATTAATCATTCTTTCTTTTTAATCAAGATATATAATATTCATTTCTAGTCTATTTTCATTTGAGTGAAAATAAAATTTGGGTCATAATTATTTTTTACTTAAGCGAAAATGTCACCATCTTGATTTTTTTTGAATAAAAACTTATTATTTGAATGAACTACTACTACCACGATTTTACTTTATCGAAATTATCATACCTTCGATAACATATTTTTACAATATATTCACCATAATACCATTTTCATAACCTAAATTAACATCAATTTTCATAACTCAAACTCAAAACATACATACATTTACATCATAATATTAATATCAATAATCCAAATTTAGGAAAAATATTTCTTCAAATTCATAAATAACCAATCATCATATTTCAGTACCCATATCTCTTTTATAAACTTTCCAAAAATACATTATTTTTTAATATTAACCCCTTACCCAAATATTTCAATATGTAATTTTTATTAAGTAATCACCTCCCAAATCTACAACTCAAATCTTCAAGAAACCTAAGAAATACTCAGTATAGGAGTTTTTTTTTTTTTTCCCAGCCCTAACTTAAAAGAAAATTTTAGAATTTTTTCTTATACCTTCAGTTGTCTCTTGTTTTTTCTAGATCTGAAATTCTACAAAGTTTCTTTAGTATTCTTTTAGATACAACTCAAAAGACAAAAAAGTTTAGAGAGATAATAATTTTTTTTAAAATAAATTAGTTTAGTTATCTATTTATAGAGTTTTCAATAAGCATCTAAACTTATTTTGTTCATATTTCCACATTGTTACATCTTTCTTAAATATTTTATCTTATTAAGAACCAACACTTGTAATATCATATCCTATTGTATAAAACAATCATCATAATTTCAAATACACACAAGAAAATGATAAAGTATCAATTTCAAATAAAATAGAATAAAATAGAATAAGTAAACATATTATACATATATCATTCATTACATTCATAAAACACATTTAGTTTATCATAGACATTTATATCAATAGAATAATAATATAAATAAATTTTAAAGATAATATTAAATTTGAATATTTAGGCTAACACCTAACATGTCTTAAGGTAACTTTGATTACAAGGGAATCAACCAAAACATTCTTTCATCTTTTATCAGACCTTCACTTTATCCTAATTTGACATCTAGTGTTAAGGTAGTTTCTGCACACTCATTAATGTATCATTTCTTTATCACCCAAATATAAATATTAAAAACCTTCATTAACTTTTTATGACATGATACATTTATTTACATGATTGTGATTATCATTAAAATTTAAATATTTCATTAATACATTCTCATAATTCAATATATATATTACATAAAATGTCTTACACATAAACCAATGCATACATAAAATTAATTTTTTATCTTACACATAAAATGCTTTAAAATTACTCTACTAAAACAAATTTCATAATTTAAAATTCAAAATTTTCAACTTAAATCCTTTCATACTAATTCAACCCCTATCAAGTATAATCATATATTTATCTAACATGCATAATCAAACAATTACTCTAATAACATATTTCAACAAAATTAAACATCAGTATTCCAATAACTCAATTAAAATTCACAATATCACTACAAAAAAAAATTTATTTTCCATAAAATAAGTTTGTAGGCAAAAGGTTAATAAGAAATTTTTTTCCACAAAAAATTTATGGGAATTTTCTACCAATAAACCGATAGAAAATATTCACAAATAAATAAATGATTTTTTTTTTCAAAAATAAATTTATAAAAAATTTCCCACAAATAAATTTTGTGAAAATTTTCAATAAAAACGAAGAAATATTCAATAGATAATTGATTTTTCCAAAAAAAAATCCACAAAAATATATTCTATTTGTAAATAAATTATTCTTATATTTTTCAATTTCAAAAATTTAATTAGTCTATCATAATATACATTTAAGAAATTATCTTTTAATTTATTTTTCTAAAACCTTAAAAATTTGAAATAGAAAGTTAAATTAATAATATTCTAACTTATTCTAAAAAAATTAATTCACAAACAAATTATATTATTATAAATTTAGATTATATAAAATTTATCTCTTTAACTAAAAATATGATAAAAATACAATAAAATATAAAAAAATTAAAAGAAATTATTCTAATAAAAAATTTAATTAGGTAAGAATCTTTACTACTTATTCATAAATATTTATGGAAAAAGAAGTTTAAACTTTATAAAACAAAATAAAGTATGTAATATACATAAAAATTTTAAAATCCCGTCTCATATATATATATATATATTTATTGTAGATGTAATATTGTTGTTATATTATAAGTAATTAAACATAAAAAAATTCAAAATAATAATAATAATAATAATAATAATTAAAACAAATCTATCATTATCCATTTCTTAAAATATAGTATTAAATTAATAAAATACATATTATAAATAACATGATAGTTAAAACAAATAGTACAATATAAAAAGGAAACAGGAAAGAAAATAAATCAAATAAACAAAAAACTTACCATATTTAATAAGAATAATAAAAAAATTCAACAAATTTAAAGAATATATAAAAAAAATTAAAAATTAACATTTTAAAAAGCTATTTTAAATAGCGTTTAAAAAACGCTAAAAATTATTTCAAGAAGCTTATTTATCGAAAATGACTAATCAAATTAATTTTGTTTAACTAATAAAAAACCTACATAACCAAAATTTTACTATAATATGAAATAATTAATTGATATTTTCTCCTCCAACCCACAATAACTTTATTCAAATATATTTTTATTCACATGTAAAGCTAAAATGTCAGGTATAAAGATTTTGTTTTTTTTAAATACGTGAACGTCCTTGTCATCAAAATATAATTAAGTTAAGAAATAATTAAGGAATATATCGAATAAATAGAGAACGTTTTAATCATATTTTCCATACATCTAGTATTTATTAAGATATTCCGGATTTGTCTCTTATAATTTTTTATTTATTTAAATAATTATTATCAAAATAATCATATTAAATTAACAAATTAAAAAAGAGAAAAGTAAATGCTGCTATTGTAAGGGTACAAAGGTATCGTCAAAAGGTCCATAAATCGGTATCCCCACAAAAACACAAGAGACGTGGAAGAAGAAAACACTAAAAAAAAAACCCCAATAATCAATGTTCCAATCACCCAACACATTAAAAGCACAAATTGCATTTGAATTTCAATGCATTTTAACCACCAAACTTGTACGTGTAAAATCACTCTCCACATCTATTTATTAAATTTTCAAATATTTATACTATGCTTCGCCTTCAACATTTTATACATTTCTCCACGTGCTTTATTTATTTTTATATAAAAGTCCAATTGTAAAATCTAAGTCCATACTCAATCAAAAACTTAAGAAAAACTTAGAAACAAACATAGTATAAACAAATCGAGAAAAACGAAGAATTAATTAACAGGTTAATCAATCCATCAATCACTCACCGTTGATCATTCACCGCAACTCTCCGTTAGCTTCTGCAATTCCCATGGCGGCTGTAATCCGCCTCGCCAAGCGCGCCTCCTTCGTCTCTCCCCTGGCCAGCCGAACCCTCACCTCCTCCCAAGTCAACGCGCCGCCGCCCGCCGCTGCGCCCTTCCGCCGGTTTCCGCCGCGCGACAACCTCAGCAAGAGGTGCGTGCAGTGGGTGTTCCTCGGCTGCCCTGGCGTCGGCAAAGGCACCTACGCTAGTCGCCTCTCCAACCTCCTCGCCATCCCGCACATCGCCACCGGCGATCTCGTCCGCGACGAACTCGCCTCCTCTGGCCCCCTCTCTTCCCAGGTTTTCTTGAATTAGTTAGGTTAATTTTCAGCATCGTATTTTTTTTTTATTTCGTCAAGGTTATTGAAAAAAATTCTTTGTACTGCGTGGCTCTTTTAAAGAAAATGAAGCATAATTATTTTTTAAAAAAAGAAACAATTGTTATTCAATCTCAAATACGCGAACTACTTCGATGATTATCTTAAAAGTCATCCAACTTAAAAGTCATATTAATAATGATTTCTTATAAATTAAGAATTACGATTGTTTTTACAGTGATGGTGCTTAGAAATTAAATCTTATTGAACTTGCAGGTTTTAATCTTGTGGGTGGGAGTTAGATAGCTTCATGTATACTGTTGTCCCACTTTGCATAAGAACTACTTGCTTTGGTAGTCTCTTTTTTGTCATTTTGCAAACAGACTTTTGGACTCAAGTTCCCTGTATAGGAGTTATACATTTAAATTATGCTTAACTGGATTGTCCTATGTAGATGTGGGAAGTGATAAGTTTTTAAAATATCGAGGGAACTTACACTGAGCTGTCTGTATCGGCAGCCTCATGGCTCAAGGTCTGTTCGCTCGTTTAGCTATCATTATCTACCTGGCTTGATAGGTCTAGTCTCGTATCTGGTTGTAGCATTCTATTAGTCTGTGTAACTGAATAGAAAGGTCTTCAATCTGGTGATACATGCGGGAAACTTGGGCATCATAATAGTTATTCTTGGTTTTTATTTCACTGGAAATTGAAACACTGTCACTCACAGGATAGTTGTTTTGGTTTGTGAAAACTAGTTTATGGAGGGGAGTGTCATTAGCATTGCGTATCTTATTATTATTTAAACCTGTGATTTGAGATGTTTAAGAGGCATGCATCTGAAACAGTTTGACATTCCCCTCTTGGCTCTTTCTATTATATCTGTACTTTTTTATGCAAGACTAACAACTTGAGGAACGGTCTTTTCTGTTTTTTTGGTTGTTAACTCCTTATTCTTATTTAATTATAAATATAGTATTCTCTTTGCTAACAGTAGAGCATAATCTTGTAATTCTAATTGCATGTGTAATTTATTTATTGGTTAGAAGGAAAATCTACCTATCCACCAAGCTAGTGAGTCTTTAATTTTGGAACATTGATTTTTTTTGTAATTTTCATTGAACCTAATTAGTGAAATGATATCTAGATTCTCATTTTTCCATTTTTAAGTGATTAAGGTATTGGATGTTTTACTGTTCTTTACTTCTTAAAGATCAGTTGACTGAATAAATGAGCTTTGATTAATACATAGTTAGGGTATATCGATGTAATGTTGTAGCCTAATTGTTTTTGTTGGGATACAATGTTTATTTATGTCCATCAGATCAACTCTTCTGCTTTTGATTTGTAATTTTTGGTTTCTTACAGCTATCAGACATTGTAAAACAAGGTCAATTGGTGTCAGATGAAATTATAATAAGTTTATTGTCAAAGAGACTTGGTGCTGGGGAAGATAAAGGCGAATTGGGATTTATTCTTGATGGTTTTCCTCGAACAATAAAGCAAGCAGTGAGTTTCTTCACTTTGGTAAAGTGTATTTCATTATAGGTACTAACCCTTATTTTGTTTACTAAAACTTTACATGAATACAAGAAACAGAAATATTGATAGTCGTTTTGATACCTGAAAATGTAATTTTTAATGAAAAGTAAGTGAAGAAATTTTTCTTTGTATGGATAAATATGATAATTTCATAAGGCAATTTACCTTATCTACTTTCTTTTTTTATAATTTTATTTTCCCACCTAATCAGCTTCTGCTTCCCCTTCATACAAGCAGCCTTAATTCTCTAGGGTTCTTCCTTTTTTCCCCCTTTATGTGTTGAAGTTGCACCAATTCTATTGCATGCTTACTGTTCATAGAGGCAGTATAAAACTTTAAATAATAGAATACTCAATTAGATTATGTTTTTTTTGCGTGCAGGAAATATTGGAAGGGGTAACAGACATTGATTTGGTAATCAATCTGAAGCTCCGAGAAGATGTTCTACTTGAGAAATGCCTTGGTAGGAGAATTTGCAATCAGTGTGGGGGTAATTTTAATGTTGCTTCCATTGACATTAAGGCTGAGAATGGGGCCCCTGGAATTATTATGGCTCCACTTCTTCCTCCTGCGAATTGTATGTCAAAGCTCATTACTCGATCCGATGATACTGAAACAGTAGTCAAAGAAAGGCTTCGAATATACCATGAAATGGTATTGTGCTCATTATTATTGTTATTATAATTATTATTATTAATATTATTATTGTGTGGGCTTCAGGAAGAGTGGCTGCTTGAGTCTAGCTTCTTATTTTGTTGTTTATTTATCTTTATAATGAGGGCTTTATAAAAGATCTAAGCGAATTTGTTGAAGTTGATGTTTCCAATTCCCTGTTGCTTATAGTTACATTTTTGTGAATGATTTCTCTTCCCTTTCTATAAATTCAAAGATCGTTATCTGTCGTGATTGCAGACACAGCCTGTGGAGGAATTTTACCGTAGCAGAGGAAAATTATTGGAGTTTAACCTGCCTGGGGGAATCCCAGAATCTTGGCCTAAGTTACTACGAGCTCTTAATCTAGATGACTACGAGGACAAGCGATCAGCTGCAGCATAAAGATATAATAATGTATCGTAACAGTAAGTGTTTCATTCTTTGCATGCATATATTGCATGCTTGGCAATTTTGCAGGACACAGAACCAAAGAAAGGAAACTTCTCTGTCAGTATTATTTTGGACCAATGATGATATTTGAAGTGTTGTAATATGATAAAACTGATAGTATTTTTTTCAGATTCCCTGCATATAATGTTACTGTGAAGAGCGAACTACGTAGATAGTTGGTCAATAGGATTGGTGTATCATAACTGTATTATTGTAAATTAAATGTGAATGAACTTGTTTAATTGCATCATCACATGCTCGAGATTGAGGGAAGGCCTTTACTGGAGTAACTTTCAGGTAAACCTCTTTCATGACGCGTTTCATCTTAAATGAACAAGTCTTTTGATTTCACAATACTCATCAATGACTCCTTTCTTTGAATATATGCTTGTTGCTTATCATCGTTTTGTTGTTTCAATGAATAGAACAAGAATTCTCTCTTTTTGTTGGCAACATGGATCTTATCTTTATCCGGTAGGAGTTTTTATATTCCTTCAAGTAAAGTTGATTTATTATACTATTTAGTGGCTTCTTCTACATTTCTGTATTGTATTTGGCTCCATTGCAGCTAACCGAACTGGTTGGCTTAATATTTGCTAGCCAGTAAGTTCAAACAGCTGCTAAATTCAAACAAGGAGCAGTACCAGCTCTTGACTACTAAAGTTTGCGTCATACAAGATAGACTGTGCCCTATATTTTATCATTTGTGTCCAAACAAGTTTTCCGGTGGGGAGGATATGGCGCCTGTTTGTTTAGCACCACCGAGAAAATGAGGTGCAAAGCCATTCTCGGATTATTTGTTTGCTAAGTTTATTGAAGAGGAATTAAATAGGAAGAATAAAATAGAAAAATATGTTGTTTATATGGATAGGAATACAAGAAAAAAAAGTGTAGTTTTTTTAGCGACTAAATAAAGATTATTTCAGTTTTTAGCTGAAAGTCTTTTACCTTTTTTTTTTTTAAAAAAAAATCATCATTATTTAATCTTTTAAGAAATTTGAGGTAAGACAAAAAAAAAAAAAAACTCCTACTTCCTGCCAATATGTGAAGGGTATTTTCTTGTGGGTTTCGTTCAAAAATTCTTTCAATCATATTTTTCATTTTAAATTGGTGAAAAAATAGTGTATTTATTTTAATTCCTTATATGTTTTTTTTTTCTTTTTGTTTATATAATATGTGTATAAGGAATAAGCAGGCAACTATTAACCAGGATTCTAAGGATCGAAGGAAAAAAATAATTAAGAAAATGTTATTAATCTACTTTCGTCATAATTTTTTTTTATACATTTTATTGTGTTTTTATAAACAGTTTCTATATAGTACTTTTTTAAATAGTGCTTGCAAGATGCGAGAAAAAAACAAATTTCCCTTTGTAAGTAAACGGTAATGAAAGGCTAAATGAAACTGGTGTGGCAAATCTGAATTTGCGAGGATGGTCTCAGCGCCAAAGGATGGAAATAAGGTGGGAGGACAATTATTCTTGAAAGAATTAATGTTAGTCGTTAAGTTGAATAAAAATAAAAGAAAATGTTGTAAAACTTAATTTGTATTTTTTATATTTAATATTTTTTCTACGAGCATGTGCATTTTGGTCGAGGTGTGGCAACCTGACTGTATTTAGCTCAAAGTTTGTTGATATTCCTAAACATGCCTGATTGAATACTCTCTGATTTTTGCAGGTGCTCTAGTGCTTGGAAGTAGGCATATTAGTCTAGGAATATACAAATAAATGTCACATTCATATAACTAAAAACATGCAAATTTTTTTATAAACTAAATTCCTGTAATATAATTAGTAAAAAGCAATAACAAAATAAATTTAATTGATATAGTTATCAAAATAAACAACAATCCTAACATTTTTTTTTTTTAAAATTGTTTTGTAACTTATTATTACTTTTCTTTTGATATCAAGCAAACTCCCAACATTTCTCTTAATCTAAATTTTCCATCTATATCCAGATAAAAAAAATCTATCAATACTTTATTAATAATTTATAAAAAAATTATAAAATATAAAACGTCTAAATAAATAAAATATCTACTTTTTATAAGTTTATCAATTAAAAATAAAAAATCTTTATAAAAACTCATAAATTAAAAGTTGAAAAATGATTTATTAGTACAAAATTAGATCTCTTTCAAACACAATTTGAACTTACTATTTAGTTTTTCGTCTGTATTATTATCTATTCCCGTGTTAAGATCGTAATATTAACAAAATTACACCATAAATAAAAAGGGTAAGTTAATGTAAACAAAACAAACCAAAATATATGATTCATAAATTCATCCTTACAATTATTTATCTAAACATATTCAAGTATTCAAAAAATCATAGTCGTACCCAATCACATGTTTCCGTCACACTCACTTATTCATATACACCTAATATTCTAGATAGACTCTTCCTGAAAATTAAATAGAATCCTTAATCTTAGAGTGAAACTCAATTCACACTTTCAAATTTCAAAATTATATAATTCTCATCAATATCGCATAAAAACATATCAACACACATAATCATCCAATTAATCATAAATAGTTTTGCTTACTTTTCTACTCTTCACGCTCTTTCTCCTGATGTTTTCGGATTTTCAAAGAGATAAGAATTAAAGAAGAATTCTTGAAAAAAATTGAGAGAAATTTGAAAAAATTTTAAAGAGAAGAAAAATCAGAGTTTTTTAAAAATAATGTGAAAACGAGAGGAATAAGGTTAAATAAACTACTTATAATCTCTCCTCTTCCTAAATAAGTGTGCTTAGGGTTTATCTAATTCTTGACCCTTACAATCTCTCCAATAACAAGAATTTTCTTCCTAAAAAATTATACTCACCATTAAAGAGAAATGGATACAATGCTCTCATCTCATATTCTAATTCCCAAGTAGAATCACAGTTCAGGTATTGCATAATACCTTCACTATAAATGATAATTTTATATGTACAATTCAACAAGACATGGTAGAAAGATAACCAGTTCATACCAAAATAATATCAAGTTGACTAAGAGATAAAAAAAATTGAGTAAACTACAAAATTTCTTTTAGTAAAGTAATGGACATTATAAACGAACATTGGAAATAGAGATTAGCCCACTAATTGGTAGAATCAAACTTTGAAAAAGATTTAAACAATTTTGGGATATGAAGGAATGAGTTGCACTATAGAATTACACAATACAAATTCCACTAATGAGATATGTACCTTACATCAATTCAATTAACTTTACAATTTAATGACGATTTATAGTAATTAAGAAAAACTAAAGACACGTAACCTATAATACATAAAAAGTATAACAAGTACATATAAACAAAGACCACCAAACACTGATCATACCACAAATAATTTCACAAACAATCTAAGTATATATAAAAATATGGTAAACAAACATAACATATTGGCTAAATAGATCAACCAACTCTTACATAGCAAAACTTATCACATTAACACAAGCACTTGACACAACCGAGTGTGTCACTTCATAATCAAACAACACTCTAAGCTTTCTATCATGAAGAAAACACAAACTTTTCACCAAACTATAAGAATTCTAACATTATAAGAGGAAAAATAATCTTTGACTGAGTCTTGAGTGTACACCCTTAATGCTTTATCAAATTTACTTTCTTTCTTAAAATACACATCCAACAAGGTAAACCCAATACCCTAGGTCATTCTAAGGAACTCAACTGCTCTGATACCATTAATGTGGTTAGATTGAATCTTTTGAGTCACAATACTCTAACTTAATTATCTCATATTTTATTAAATTACAAAGAAAGTGGAACTTTACATTAATGTGTTTACTTTTACTATGTATAATAATATTTTTGTAGAAGCTCTCCATGAATCACTTTTTAGAATGGGCTCTTAATATTGCTTGTGACTCATATGTATAGTGCATAATTTTGAAGGATTTTTCAGAGAGGGGATACCTTTCACCATCTTCTTGTTGGATAAAAGTTACATATCCCTAAAATTTAGATGTCCAAATCTATGATGTCATAGGTCAATTTGGTCTTTAGAGGTAGTTTAGAAGCATGTATGAGGTGAGCTTGGGTTACCAATGGGGCAAGTAATATAAACATCCTATTTGTAGACATTTGGGTTTGTACAATTAACTCCCTTTGAAGATGATAAATCTTACACACTCCACACTATATTATAATATAGCTAAATTTCATTTTTGTAGTTGACCAATACCGAGTATGTTATTTCCATATTGGTTCCATTAACTTTCAATTTGATGATTCCTTTTTCCATGATTACCACTTTGGCGTCAACTTTTTATTTTTTTAGTTTGCTTGAATGTCTTGTCCATATGAAAAAAATCAATGCATATTACTAGTCATGTGATTACTATAACTTAAGTTGAGAAACCGTATTGTTTCTCTTTCATAATTTTTAAGATTCACATAAGTCACTAATAACTTTTCTTCTTCATCAAGTTAAACAAATTGATTACCTTTCTCCCAATTTGGATACCCATTTTGGAAGTATCCTAGTTTGTGGTACTTGTAACACTCTATAATTGCTTGATTGAAAGTATGTTTGTCTCTACCTCTTCCATAACCTGGAAATGTACTTTGACCACTTTTGAAAAAATAATCATAGAAATAAAATAATATTTGTTTTGTTTTATTTTTAAAATTTCTTATTATTTAGCTTTTCAGTGAACCATACGTGTGATCCATTACTAAGGAAAAAAAAAAGTTTAATAACTTATCATTTATAATTTAAGAAAGTTTTAACATTATTAATATTTAATATTTTTAAATTTTACACGAGTATCAAAATAGTGTTCCCAGTTAATTAGAGGCTTATATATTAAATATTTTAACAAAAATGATTGAGAAAGTTATATTTTATAAATATCATATTTGTTTCATATTATAAGTACATAATAATTCCTTAGTAATTTTTTTTATCAATAATTTTGATTTTATGAGTTGACAAACCTTGATAATAATAAAAAAGTATAAGTATATACTTTTATATTAATATTAATATAAAAATATATTATTAATTCAAAGCAGTGATAATTGAACACCCAATCTTTATCTAAAGAAAATATTTATTAATAGAAAAACTCTCAAATTTTCGTCTACCTTTTTATACAAATATAACATAAAGAAACAAATTTTTTAACTGCACTTATAACATCGATAATGATAGATACTTGTGTTCTTCTAATTACTTTTCATGCAAATTGCACTTTTGCTACTTTTTTTTTAAATGCAAATTGCACTTTATCTTTAAGTCTGTTTTCTTTTCTTTATTATATTTCTTCTCAATATGGTTTGTCTAGTCTGAATTATTTATTTATTTCTTTGTTTATTTTGGCATTTAATTTTTAGTTTCTCTCTTATAAATCATTGCCAATTACTGATTAACATATTCAAAAGGGAAAAGATCGGCTAAAAACTAGGAAAAAAAAATCATACAAAATTCATAAATATATAAAATTTTATATAAATATAAGAACTTATTAAAAATTTTACATATTTTACTAAAAAATATACAAATTTCAGATATAATAATTTTACATATTTTACTAAAAAATATACAAATTTCAGATATATAAGATTAATATCTGATATATATTCTACGTCATGAATTTTTTATTATAGACAAAATATCAATACACTTATCTCACATCAGATAGTTTCATTAATATTTATAATATTATTTAATAAAAATAAATTAATAATAATTTAAATAATTACTCATTTCACTTAAAAAAAATAATTATTTTTCTAATGTTCATGAATTGTTTTTTAATTTGGTTGATAATAAAAAAATAGACACTATTTTTCCGCTAATAACGAGATAATGTTTTTCCCGAAAAATAATCACTAAAGTCATTATCGTACTCAAACTCCGTGAAGTCGTGAACGTTGCACGAAAAGCCAGAATCCTGTGAAGCGAGATTACGCCACGTGTCGCTCTTCAAATCTTGAAGATCTTCTCCGTTGCCTCGTTCGTCCTGGAGAACCCGGCTTTTGATTTGATCCACGTCAGCAGCGTCGCGTTCTCAAACCCGATGCGGACTTGGAAATATCTTACGCCACGTGGCACTTCGCGAACATTCCACACCTCCACTTCGTCCACGTCACCAACCGCGGTCATCGCGCTCCGAACCCACCCAATATCTTTCTTTTCCTTCTCCTCAAAACTTAACGTCGGCGTTATCTGCTTCTCCACCGTGCTTTCAGATTGGTCAATCTCCTTTCACCCTTCGCACCAAAAACACGACCTTCTTTCAAGATTTTTTTCCCCCTTTTTTCGCCCATTTTATTTTGTGAAAAAATTGTTTATCCTAATTTCGCTTTAAGGGTTAACAGCGGTTTAATTTTATCATTGTTATTATTATGACGTAATTCCAATTTTTTTCGTAATGACTCCATAATGGCGATTAGTGAAGTTTCTCAGCTGGTAATCCTCGTTTTTTTGTTTTTAAATTTTTGAGTTGGAATGAGGATATCTTCTTCTTCTTTCTATTTTCAAATCTATTCGTTTTTTTTACAGTGTCAGCGATTTAGCATGAAGAATACGATGCATCGTTTCTGGTTCTGGTTCTGGATGTTCATGCTTGACCAACGATCTTGTGTGTGTGTACGGTTACTGCTTTGACGTTTTGGATTTTCAGTAAGTCAAATCTCGGAAGTCCTCAGATAAGTTCTTCAGCTTAGTTAGGGTTTCGAAGATACTTGAGAAGAAAAATTGAATCACTTCATGTGGGGTTTGTGTTTGCACTAGATCCATAGTTAGTTTTGAATAATTTTTTCTGTTGGATTTGAAGTGAATGGTTTTAGAAAGGGATAGTATGCTATTACAGGGTGAGAACGGTAGAGAGGGTTTTGTTTGAGAGCGCCGTGGATATTTGGTCAAGGCATTTGTTGGTCTTACTTGTATTAGTTGTATAGATTTTGTTTTTCTTCTTCTTTTTTTTAACTGCATATCTAGTGGTTTGCAGTTTGCCTTTTGGTTGGGGTTCCTGGAGATTGTTGCATGTGTGCTGTTTTTCTTTGGATGAGGACGGGTTATAATCACTGTGAATTTGGGCATTCTGGATAACAAGGGTTGTCCAGATGAGTGTCGATGGCGACAGCAAAGAGCTGAAAGAACTGAATCAGCGCTTACGAGATGGGAAGAAGATGGCTGGTGGGGATAATGGGTTATACGAGGGTGATGAAGTGAAATGTAATGGAGTAGCTGAAGAAGTTAAGGTTGGGCAGGGGGCGACTGTGGAGTCCTCCTCTATCCAGCAGCAAATTCCACAGCCTCAAGGGTCAATATGTTGGGAGAGATTTTTGCATATTAGATCCCTTAAAGTCTTGCTTGTGGAGGATGATGACTCTACCCGTCATGTTGTGACTGCACTGCTTCGCAATTGTAGTTATGAAGGTTAGTTCTTTTCTGTTTATAATTGAATCCCTTAATTATTTGGTTAGATCTGAGCACCGACCTTTAAACAAGTGCTGCTTGCATTGTATAATTTTATGTTGCTTATCTCCTTTTTGTATGTTTGTTAGCTGCACATACCAGTGCATGCTCAAAATGGTGGGTCTATTATTAGCTTTGTCCAGCCGAATGATGATTGTTCATGTTTGTAAATCTCCGACTTAATCATATCTGCAAATTGCTCATCGACCCACTCAAATTTTATACTGCGCATGGATGTTGTTTCTTGTTGAATAGTTTTTAACGGAGATGCTTGGCTGTGATTTGTTTCCTACATCAATCTGCATCCAACTTTTGTCTTTATAAGTTACTTTTTTAATACTAGCACCATCTTCAACTTTTCAGCATATCTTTCAGAAATTCTTAAATAGCTAGTGAGTTCAAGTTTGAGGGGAGGGGTTTAGAATTGTGAAAAGTGTGAAGCATTTGAGTTTCATTGGTATAATCATTCAAAATAAATTTGTTGTCTTAAATGCATGTCTAAGCTTTAGAGTATCGTTTCTGTGAGGAAATTCATTAAATTAATAAAATGACATACAACTTACAAGTGCAATTTGAAAGGCATTATGGCCCCAAAGCTTCAGAGTCTTAAATGTAATCATTCAGAGTTAATTGGTGTTCTTAAATATGTGTCTAAACTTCCAAGTGTTGGTGGTGTGGGGGAAATTATTAAATCAATGATGAGACAGACTATTTGAAAGACTTTATGGCTTCAAAGTTATGGTTTTACTCTTTAGCTTTTATTTAAGCGATCTTAATTGGATTAAGCTTGTAAATAAATTGTTGATTTTGAAGGAGTTTCTAAACACAGCAGCAGATCCTCAGGTTCTGTTAGGATACAATTGCAAGTTATGGTACTTGAGCCGCACATTGGAAACAGGGGGTTCTGGTGTGGTGGGGTTTATAAGAACTTGGGCTCTCCAATTACAATAGCTCTAACCCTTCAACATCCACACCAATGTTTAGAGGCTTAAATGTCCCTGTTTCTGTTGAAAATCAAAGATCAAATAATAGATTTGTAGGAAAGTAGAATCTGATTTAGAGGAAACAAAATATCCTCTCATTAGTAGTTATGCACCAAACAACTAGTACACACTTCACAAGCATAAACAACACCTGCCCCTAATCAGTTGATATCCAACACACACTAAAGGCCAACATCAAGCTGGAGCAACAAAACAAACCATGACACCTATAATGTCTAGATACAGGACACCATGACACACACACACATATATATATATATATATATATATATATATATATATGTTTGTGTGTATGTATGGATATAAACAAAATTATAAATGAGCATCATTATGAATTATCTAAAATAACGATCAAGATTTATATATTCAAAATCATCTCAAAACAACTAGTCACGTATAACAATCAATGACAATGAGTCTCACCAAAAAATTACTAAGAAAGAAACATCATGGATAATTTGAGAATATTGTTGATCCAATCCATTTAAGTCATTCCACCCCATGTTGATCATAGTCATTAAAAAAGACACTCTAATTCATTTTCATCTAGAGAAAAGTTAGTAACTTCAAGAATTCCACAATCATCAAGTTAATTAAAATCATCTCTGGCTACATCCCACATTTTTTTTTCCTTTTCATGATATTGTGAAGTATTTCTTGAAAGAAGTTGAGATTGCTGTGGACAAATACCAAATCTTCTGGTCTTCGTGGTGCCATCTTGATTTTCTTAAGAGAATGGATAAATGAATAACTACTCCAATTCCTTCCCCAACAAGAAGATGAAGTAGGTTATGCAAGTAACTTTAGTGCCACCTTTGAAGTATTGGACTATGAACAACACGAACTAGCCACAAAGTTTTTGGATTCATGTTATCGTATCACTTAAACAATTGAAGATTATCAAAACCTTCTCTTTCATATGAGAATTTAGCAAACTCTATACTCACTTGCCTCCTTACAATTGCATAAAGAAATAACCTTTCAAAGCATTTTGTTCTTTCATTAGCTAGTTCCATGTCTTGATGTGGAGGAACTCGGTTACAATCTTCACTTAGCCTTTCATGACTATAAAACCTACATTAAAAAAAATATATATCACATGATTATCATCCATTATGTAATCCTAGAAAAATATATAAATAAAAGAATATTGAGTTAATCACCTTGGGTTTAAAGAATGAGCAATGGAGGGTTGTGCTACTCTTTGTCCACTGATCAAATAATACGGAATTATCTACTTCATAAAATGTTGACCCTTCACTCTCCTCCTTTCTCTCATGGTCAAATATGGCCTTTTTCACCTTTTCAATCATTGAATCCCACACTTTGTACACTAGGTGAAGGGAAGAAGCTTCAGTATCTGTTCTTCTGCCAACATTGGGATCTAATTATATAAGTTCTGATATCGTATTTCTTAAATTAGCTTTCCAAACTTGTATATATGACTAATGTATTCTTAGCAATAAAGAATAATCTATTCTGCCCTAATATTTGAGAACAACCTCATTTAGTGAGACATGATGTCATTTCGAATAATATTGCACCTATTTGGGTGATGCATAAACATTCTTGGTAAGCCAAATTACTTTTGTGTTTTTTTTTTTAAATTCTTAGCGGCACGTATGATCTTCAATGCAAGATTTAGTGTATCAACTACTTACTACTCACGGAGTCCAACAAATAGAAGGAAATTAAGCTTCAACAATTAAACATGATGCCTTACAAAGAACTGCATTATCTATCACTACTTGCACAACATTTGATGGCCTGACCTTCATAATTACCTCATATGCTTTGCAATGAAATCCCTGTCTTTTATTTCATTTGAACAATTTATAGCTTTTGGAAACATAGGTCCACACTCCGTGACAATCATGGAATTAATTAGAGATCTTTTTTGGTCACTCACCCCATCCATCAGTAACAATTTTCAGACCTTTTTGGCTCTGTTAATTCTTAATTGGTTTTAACAACTTCTCTACATCTCATTTTGAAGTGATGTTGCCCTCAATTTATTAGGAGGTTGGCAGCATAAGAAAATGCTTTCCTATAACAAGGATTTCTTGCTGGATGAAATCACAAACCTGTCGAGCAAAACATTCTAGCAATTTCATAATCAAGTTGTTTTCTACCTTGCTTATTAAATGCAACATCTATAGTTTTTCTCCTTTTAGGATCAACAACACCATTGTTTGTACCGATTGGTGAGGATACTAGAGATAAGGAGACTAATTTTGTTTGACTTCTTCAATCTAGCCTCATTGCCCAACTTCTTGAATTCTTCAAGTTTGACATTTGTTACCTTTTGACAAGCTCTAATTCCCCTGCCCGAAATCTTCAATAAGTGTCCCTTCACACTACTTTATGATCCATTAAATGTTAAATCAAAATTTGCATTTAATTTCATAATTTCTACCACCACACCTACACTTCTTATCTTTGTAACATATTTCCATAGTGGTTTAGCATCATCATCTTGTTCTTTGGCTGGACTGAAGGTCCTGGAGAATTCATCTCTACTTTAATTTCAAATAAAAAAGGAACACAATATATCCTGTTTATGATATATAACCAAAAAAATTAATGATAATAATCAGTTTTATACAGTAAATTCAGTCACATTATTCTAAATGCTTATTATTTTATATGTTCTCGGCATGTAAATCAATATATTATTATAGTGATAATTTATATCCTAATTCCTTCAAGTATATTGCATAAAAGCCAGTTGTTCTCATGCATAGAATTAATTCATTATATATTTATATAGTCCCAACGCATGTGATTCACTGATTCCTAATCCTATGAGTTAGTGGGTTTACTCCTGATTTTGACATCCTCTCTGGAAATGACAATTTTATTAATGGAGAAGTAGGAACAGCTACAGGGAAAGAGCAGGGTGCCCTCAAATATAGAGGTAGCTCTGTTTGACTATTTTAGAATATAGGCTAAGCAAGCTTGTAAAGCCTGCGTGACTTTTGTTCTGTAAGAGTTTAGTTTCTATTGTTATGTTTAATTATTGTCTAAAGTTTACTTACCTGTTGAAGTTTGTAATAGACTTACTGCCATCTAGCACCTCCAACTGTAGAGTAGCTGCAGATCTAACTGATTTTTTGGCACTTAGCATTCGAATAAACGGCTAAATTTGTGATTGACTACTCACTTTGTACATGCCTTTGCATATAAGGTTGTTATACTGAAATTGCAAAGTTTCCTTGTTTCATACTAGATTTGTCTACTAATCATCTGGCTTTTACTACTATTGCTTAATCATTGAGCAATGAGTGGTTAAGGTGGATTTATTCTAAATTTTGTGATCAGGCAGAAAGAGATTTTGCATTTCACATATCGTGTTCTTTGGTCCATGGTGATGGGTTGTGTTTGTGTAGATAAATAACAGAGGAATTAATAGCCATAGGTAACTTGTGTTATATGTATACATTACCCAGTAGCTAGGCACACAGTGTGGTTCTTGTACATCTGTCAGGTAACTCTATTCTGTTATGCTTAGCTGGATTCTGGTATGGTAGGTATCGCTAGCTGTGTGGTTGTTGGATTAGTCTAACCTACCACAGTAGTCTATTAATACCTATTCAATGTACATTACTACATTCAATTCAGATTCAATGATAATTTTCAGAATTCTCTTCATTCTCTCTCTTGGATACCATTGCAACAACATGAAGTGAAAAATTGTTGTTTTTTAACATCTACATGTTAACTTTACGAGCAAATATTTTGCCCATGGTATCAATTGCTATTGTGAATATCTCTAGTCGTTTTTAATACAATTCTATGTGATGAGTTTGATGTTGTTCCATAAGAGCTTAAGTTGTGTCTGTTTCTTCCAGTTATTGAAGCAGCAAACGGATTGCAAGCTTGGAAGATATTGGAGGATTTAACCAATCATATTGATCTCGTTTTAACTGAGGTGGCAATGCCTGGCTTATCAGGCATTGGTCTTCTATACAAGATTATGGGCCACAAAACCCGGAAAAATATTCCTGTAGTTAGTAAGTTTTTCCAAGTGCTTATATATGTTTGGTTTGAAGCATTTCTTTTTCTCATCACATGTAAAAGAGCTACTCTTTTCTATGGCTTCTAATGGATTGGTCTGCAGTGATGTCATCTCATGATTCTATGGGTTTAGTCTTTAAGTGTTTGTCAAAGGGTGCCGTTGACTTTCTAGTTAAACCCATACGGAAGAATGAACTTAAAAACCTGTGGCAGCATGTTTGGAGAAGATGTCACAGTGTAAGCTGACTTGTATTTTTCTTTCCTGACGTTATATTTTCTATTTCCTTTTCTTTTCTGGCTAATAATATGTATGATGATAAAAGCAGTCTGTTGCCTTAGCTAAATCCATGGAATCATAAGATTATAGGATTGATGTAAATGTGAGAACCACTTATTATTATTATTATTAAATGTGGATTGGTTTTTTCTCAATGTCAATGGAAGATTTAACATACTTTACTTCATGCTTAAAACTGTCCATTTGATATGATTTGGTCCTTCGTTTACTGTGTCATTTATGATTTTTATTATTTTTCTTTCCCTGCAGTCTAGTGGAAGTGGCAGTGAAAGTGGCACGCAAACGCAGAAGTCTGTAAAATCAAAGAGTCTTGAGAAGTCTGAGAATAATTCTGGAAGCAATGATGAAGATGATAATGGAAGTGTAGGCCTGAATAATGGGGATGGAAGTGACAATGGTAGTGGCACTCAGGTATAACTACTGTATTTTGTGATGCTTAGTTGGAAAATTACTCATGCATTGATTAAACAGACCCTAAGGGTAAAGTTAGGTTTCCTGGATTTCTTTTATTATTATTTTTTTTTTCAAACTTTCTAAAGCATTTTCAAGGATATGAATTACTAAACTTGCCCAAACTGTCATATCTACACGTAACGTCCACTAACTGCCTCTGCCCTCTCATCTATTTTTTACATGTTGCAACATTCTTATGAAAACCAGCATGAAAGAACATTGACAAAAATAAATCTTTTCCCTTATAAGTTAAGAGATGTTCAGGAAAGTAAGGGTATGAACAGGTCGGGAGTGATCCATGAACCCTATTTCATTGGGTTTATTTTGGCCGACCCAATAAGAATAGAGTTCGGTACCAGGTTACAGCATTTCCAGCTCAACCTACATATTCTACATTATATTAATAATAAAACAATTTTTAGTGTTGTTTGGGACGTGCATTATGCCGTTTGATACATGTATGATCTTGTGATAGTGTTGAATTTGGACACTTGGACTTCCGCCGAAATGTGTTCCCAACCCAGCCTACAATAAATAATAAAATAATTGTCAGTGTTGTTTGGGACATGTAGAAAACAGCGCAGTGCTTAAACTATAAGTCCAACTGCAACACTATCACAAGATCTTACATGTACCCCAAATGATAGTGTGATAGTGTTGCAGTTGGACTTATAGTTTAAGTACTGTGCTGTTTTCTAATTTTGGAGACAAATAATTTGTTTTTTATGATATTTTTTCAAATTTTAAAAAATATGATTATTTTAGTCAATCAACCCAATTACCCAACCCTGGCTTAAAAAATGGTGTTGAGAAAACCCAATTTATTTAGTTGAGTCTAATAACGAAAAAGAGAAAACTCAACCCAGCTAAGTTTCATTCGGTTTAATCGACCTAACCCTGGATACTTGGAGCTGTACAGAAAAGTGTTATGTGGATTGGTATGTACACATAAATCACCTTGGGGGGCGAGTGTCCATTCATTTGATTACGTGTATCAGTTATATGTAAGAGGTGAAATAATTACCTTTCTGATGTACATGGTTGTGAGATTAATTATATTGCGAAAAGATGGTATTATGTCTTGGTTTATCTTCTGTATGTTCAGTTTGAAGCTAACTTTTTAGTGTGAAAGTTTTATATTTTTGGAATTTTAATTTTCTAATAAATCTTTTTTGATTGAGTGGGAAGTATGGTACATTGTGTTTGACTAAGTTAATGCAAAAAAGGGGCTCATGTAGTTGAATGAGAATGAGAGCTGATGGGTGTTGGCCTTACTAGACCCATTATATGCATTGTCTATTCTAAGAGAAAGGATGCCAATGTGGCAGCTGGGGAGTGAGAGTTCTGTTACAGGATTGGGGATTATAGGGAAAGAGGTGAGCGAGAGTAGGAAGACATTACATGACGCTGAGAGTGGAGGGAAGCATCTGATATAGGAGTTGTAACTATGGAGGAAGTGTGCTCTCATTGGGTACTATTGAAAGAATTGTTTGTAATTGTGTGTTCTATACACTCATAAGTTTCTTATTTATAATGAATAAGAGATACAATAATAAAGAACAAAATCAATAAGTAATAGTAAGAAATATTTGGTAAGATATTTTCCTATCAAATCATATTATATATCCCTACCTTGAGAGAGTAAGTGAACATGGAAGTGTAGTGGTCGTTGGAAGAGGGTAGCTTAAATCACAGGGTCGCGTTAGAGGTCCAAGGATGCAATGGCTATTGGAGAGAAAGAAAAGAAGCTTGAAGGTTATGGTGACTACTGATGAACAAAAATGCTAGGCAGTTACTTGCTGGAGAGCAAAAATGCTTATAGGGCAGGATGATTGTTAGAGAGCAAAAATGCTTAGAGGGTATGGTGATTATTGGAGAGCAAAAAATGCTAAGAGGATATGGTGATTGCTGGAGAACAAAAAATGTTAAGAAAGCATGGTGACTGTTAGAGATAAAAAATGATTAGAAGTATGGTAATTGCCGGATAGCAAAAAATGCTTAGAGGGCATGGTAATTGTCGGAGTGCAAAAAATTGATAAGGGCATGGTGGCTATTGGAGAGAAACAAAATGCTAAGGGGGGTATGGTGATTGCCGAAGAGCAGAAAAACTTCAAGAGGGTATAGTGACTACTGGAAAGCAAAAAAAATACTAGGGGGCATGCAAAATATGCTTAAAGGATATGACGACCGTGGGAGAGCAAAAATGCTTAGAGAGTACGGTAATGGTTGGAGAGCAAAATATGTTGTAGTATTGTGTACATGTGAGAGAAAGTTAGAGTGACAAAGTTGGGGCCAATGCTTCTAAGGAAAAGTCATGGTGAACAATGGATTAGTGGCAAAACAAGTTATGGATAATGATACGACTCTCATAGCTTATTGAAAGAACTGTTTGTAATTGTGTGCTCTATGCACACTTAAGTTTCTTATTTATAAAGAATAAGAAATACAATAGTAAAGAACTAAATCAATACCTTTTAATGGGAAATATTTGATAAGATATTTCTCTTTCAAATCATATTATATCGTCCTATTTAATGTAATCAAATCACATCCCTAACATAATCAAATCATATCTCTAACAGGTACATTTTCTGATAACTGAATAATATACCTAATTTTGCATTTATCTCTTACTGTTTCTGTGATTCTGTTTGTGGTGTTCTATCAGAGTTGCATGAAATGCTGTTTTCAGTTGCTAGTTTGTGAAAAAGGAAAGGGCTAGAAACCTTCATAATTTAACTTGTCATTCATTAACACATCAAATTCAAATGTGTTAGTGATGTAAAGAGTTAAACCACAGCAAATTGTCAGCTTACTGGTTAGAACTAACTAGTCAGTATTGTCTAATGGAGGTCATATTCCAATTCTTGTAACCCAAAGCTACTTGACAAGTTCTTTGTTTTCTCCTTATGCAGAGCTCATGGACCAAACGTGCTGTAGAAGTTGATAGTCCTAAATCAGGCTCTCAGTGGGATCAAATAGCTGAGTGCCCTGACAGTACCTGTGCTCAAGTTGTCCACTCCAATGCTGAGATAGGGGGGAACAAAGTGGTTCCCCTAGCTGCAAAGGAGTGTCCAGAACAGAAGGAACAATTTGGTAAGGCCAAAGTGCATTAACTCTTTCTCACTCACAGTCAACCAAATTGTATGTGTTTGGTGTTAATGGTAATTTTATGGTGTTTTGAATGATTATTTTCATGGCATTAATTGTATCTCCTATCTTGGTGAGGGATTTCTAGAGGACCGATTTAATATTCTCTTGTTTTAATTATGTTGCTTGGCTTTGGGTTTGCATTTATTACTTTTTTTGTAGCACACGATTCTTTGTAAGATAGATTAAATTCCCTGTAGGTGACATTCATTTAGGAACCAGTGTCTATATGAGAAAAACTCAAGTTTTAGACCCTTGTTAGTACACGGTGGTCCTTGTCAACAAGGGCATATAGGGACTAAAAACATAAGAAGCACAGTAACATCAAGGATCAATGTGTACCAATACTGGCGTATAGGGACGAAAACTTCATTTTTTATTTATTTATGTACGTATTTACTTATTTTCGTATAAGAATTGATTTCTAGATGAGTGTCACCTGTAGGGACCTAATGATCATTTTAACCTTTAAGGATATTAAAATCTTAAATGTATTATTTCCAATGCTGTTAGTTTATCTTAGTTTCCTGACTCATAAATAGACAATGTTAAAATCATGAGTTTCATTCCTAAATCCAGCCCGGTGACTATATTATTTCAAAAGTACACTTCCTATGCTTGTGTGAAGTTCCTTGTATGTTTCATCCGTGCTTCGATGTTTTCAACATTACATCTATACTTGTTCAATTTCTTTTGGTTGACATGCTTTGCAATGAATTCTTACTGTTATACAGCTGCATTAGAGGGCCTTTATTTAATTGATTTTTTTTTATCTTGTTTTGTTACAGTTAGTTTTGTTGCTTATTGCATTTCATGCCTACTGATCTCATTCCATTAATATTTGTAACCTCTTCCCTTAGTGTGGGTGGCCAGCTGTTCATATATGCATTCATGTACATGTTGCAGGTTATAAATATGCATGTACCTTTATTTTGGGATGAATTATTTTATTTAATTCTTTCCGGTAGACAATGTCAAAGAGATGGTGAAAGTTGACTCCCTTAGTGTGGGTGGCAGCTGTTCATATATGCATTATTGCACATGCTTGTATATGCGTGTACCTTTATTTTGGGATGATTTATTGTATTTAGTTCTTTTCCCTGGAAGAGATGAAAGTTGACTCAGTAGAGATATTGACTTGATGGTCAACTATATCAATGGGGTTCCAGTCAAAACTGCAGGTTCTAAACATAGCAATGCACCTGATGCCGGCCCCTCTAAACAACTGGACCTTAATTGTGAAAATCAATCTAGCAAGCTAAGGTGCAAAGGTTTATCATTGTCTGATGCCATTACTAGGACTTCTGATTCTCAGATGCATAGTGGAGAATTTGAAGGCTTAAATAAAAGACCGAAGTCCTCAGATATTGAAAATAAGGATACTAATAATGGTGAAGAATTGCCATCTCTTGACCACAGTTTAAAGAGGCTTAGAGGAGTTAAAGATGCTGGTATTACAATTCACGATGACCGGAATGTCTTAAGACGTTCCGATCAGTCTGCTTTCTCAAGGTATAGTGATACTATGTTTTTGTTTAGTATTGTTCTGAATTAATTTTAAGATGGAATACTGTTTAATTGTTAAAAGTCTTTTGCTACAGGTACAATGCTGCCTCTAACGCTAAGAAATCTCCCACTGGATGTGTTGGAAGCAATTCGCCACATAATAATAGCTTAGAAGTTACAAAGAAAGATTCGTCTCGTGATATTCAATCTCATTCTAGCAGCAATCCTCCTAACCAAAACTCAAATGGTGCTAGCAATAACATTGATATGGGTTCCACTACTAATAATGTTTATGCTAAATTTGCAGTTATAAGTGAGTCAGGAGTGGCTTCAACCAAATGTCTGTATCAAACGTCTGCTTTCCAGCCTATAAAAAACAGCCTTGTCTGTAACTCTGAACAAACTGTCTTACATAACACTGAAGATATGGCAGCAACAAAGCTGGCACTACCTAAAGTAGACAGACATAAAGATTCTGCAGCTCTGGACCTCCATCTCTGTTATGAAAACAATAACTGTACTGCTGACAAGCACCAGCTGCCACCTGATCATGATGCTGAATCCGTAAAGAAAAAGGCTACTGCTGCTGCGCCACACTGTGGGTCATCAAATGTGGTTGAAGTGCTAGTTGAAGGTAATGTTGGAAACCACAGTGTCAATAGAAGTGTTTCAGGCAGCAATAATGGAAGCAATGGACAAAATGGGAGCAGCACGGCAGTTAATGCAGGAGGGACAAACATGGAAAGTAACAATGGACTCCCTGGGAATAGTGGCAGTGGTGATGCTAGTGGAAGTGGAAGTGGAAGTGGAAGTGCCAACAGAGTAGATCAAAACAAGACTTCTCAGAGGGAAGCAGCCTTAACTAAATTTCGCCAAAAGAGAAAAGAAAGAAAGGAAAGGTGCTTTCATAAAAAGGTAACAGTCCTTAGAGTATATAAGTGAGTGATTTATTATATATTTATGATATTGTAGGAACTGGAAATTATATATTGTAGACTATACTTCCTTCACTCAGTGGTTGACCTAATCTCAGGAAAATTGCAACAAAAGAAATTGAATATAACAATGGCAGAATTCCTAAAACCCTCAATTCTTGCCTAACTATTTCTCACCATCCCATCCCTCAAATATATACAACCTTCTGGTGATGATACCATAATCTTTCTATCTCCATTCTCACCGTTCCAGCTGTCCTGGCTGTAAACAATATTCTCGTCCTTTTATATGCTGTTACATGTAAGGACAGTTGCAATCTCTCTAATTCAAGCCGCAGTCATGTGTGGAACAACTAGCAAGATGTAATCATGAGTTAAACAGCTAGTGGAAAGCAATTGGGGTCAAAATCTGCTGCTTCAACTGTGACCCAACGACCTTTAACAACACCTAAGTTTATCTGAGTTCTGAGAAACAATTCCCCAACAGCTCAATTTGCAGGTGTGAGTTCGGAAAATGTTTAAACTCATCTGAGTTTACTAATTAACACTATTGTGCAACAACCTCGCCCCTACCATTTGCATTTTTCTTCTTGGCAACAGCTAAAGTTGCCTTAGCTGATATTAGAGGCCTTTTTCCATTTTGAAGCCATGAAATTTCTTGAACCTCATCTTCCTCACCTTTATCTTCTTGCACCCCATCTAAATACAAGTCTTTTTCACCTTCTTTCTGCACATAGCCTTCAATTGTAATTCTACATCCTCCTGCGTTTTCCTACAAGCATCTACATCTCCTCTCATTCTGATTTGATGATTTGGGGTTTTCTAATTCCTCTGCTAGATGCTTTTCCACAAAAAGCATGTGTCACAGTCTTCCCATTGCCATGCTTTGTCAATATTTTCTCTAGTAGGCTTGATCATTGCAGTTGAAGATGCCATTGATGGGGTAGCTGTTGAATTTGCTATTTTTTTTTGTTGAGTCACTGTTAGTGTTTTATAGGGGGAAAAAGACGTAGGTGTTTTGTTGGATAGAATACAAAAACGACACAATCAAGAAAAAAAAGAATATAGTTGCTCCAAACAACCAAAAATGGAAACAGAGACTAAGGAAAAAAAAAACAAAAGAGTATATGACGGGGAAAAAGGAAAAAAACAGGAATAAAGGGAAAAAAATGAGTAAATAAAGACTAAAAAAACAAAAACAGAGAAAAGAATAAGAAAAAAATGGGTAAACAAAGAACAAGGAGGGAAAATGGATAGAGGAAATTGTGAATAGAGGCTGGCTCTTCTCATCATCTAGGCGTTTGATTGTTTGTTTTTATACTTGCTTTAGTGGCTATTCCATATTTTAGAAAGAGATTATTCGGAGTCATTCACTGTGTGAATTCCATTATATAGAGGATTTTTCTTCCATATTAGTGATACATGTTACTACCTGTTTAACCATCAACTTATTGTCTCAAAACAATTTCACAGGAACTTCATTCATTATTATATGGTTATCAAACATGATCTTCATCCATAACAATTAATAAATCTTGAGTCATACTTGAAATTGTGCATCTGCACTTAACCTTGCAATTACATTTTGCCTTTGCCTTTCCTCCATGTCACCAAATTTTCGCCCAAGAATACCTTGAATTGGATTTCCTATCAACAATTGACCCTGTGTAGTATGCTTTTGTGTATACTTCCAAGTTCGTAAATGATTGAAACTGAACAAATATTGAATAGATTTTTTACCATTGATCTAGTTAGAGGAAGGCAATGCGTTAGGTCATGAGGGTTTAGACATGTATACATTGGGCCATATTGAGTTCTAAGATTGATCTTGGGTCCTTCAGACATCACAGTAGCATAAAATAGCACTTAAAGAATGAATTTGCACCTAAGGATTAAAGGCCAGTAATAGGAGAGCAACCTACCAAAACGTGGAGAGCTAAGGCCAATGAGAGTAAAGGGACCAATTGCATCGAGATCTGACTCTGGCAAGGTAATACATGTGATCTTCATGTGCCTGAGAAGCTCAGAAAAGTACACACAGGAGGCTGGTCCGGTTATTGATCTCTGGGAGTTAGTTTGAGGGATGTGATGGGAAGTGTGGTCACTGGCCTGAAAGGGGCAACTTCCGGTGATATAGTCAGCAGCAGTTGAGTTGCCAAAAAACACAAGTGATGAAGACAACCTAGGGGTGATCACGGTGAAGGTGGCTAGGGTTTTGGTGTGGATGCAGACTCCATAGATATTTAGGCAACAATTGACCTCGATATATGCAACAAAGCGGTAATACACCTGGGTTTTTTAAGCAACAAATCTACCCCAGATTACAAAAGATTAGAAAACTTATCCTGAAAAAAAAAATAAGAAAATAGATCACGTCTTTTTTTCCCTACCTTTGGAATTGGTCAACCAATAAAGGCATCACTCTGGTGCTACTCAGTATTTTGTAGTGACTATTTTTTAGTCTTTTATTAACGAGCACTCTATACACATAAAGGTTCCTAAAGCTCACGTGTCTTGTAGGAAGTCAATTACTGTGTTTGGAGTTATTTAAATAGGGTTAGGGAATATGCCATTAGTTTTACTATTTTTATATTTTTACTTAGCCCGTGGATCTAAATTATCAGGTAATCTCTTCTCCTAGTTTGTAAGATAGGATATTGGATTTTCATACTCTCTTAAATATAAAACTTTTCGTGAATATTCACATGAACAACTTAAAGATTTATTTGTGATTGAGAAAATACTTATAATTTCATTTTTTGTTTACTCTATGAATTACATATATTTTTTAAAATCAAACAGGCCCCTAATATTTTAGGAGAAAGGGAGATTGACATATTCTAAACTTTGTTGTTGATTTTGAAATATTTGTTATGTATGAAACCCAGTAGAGTAAGGTTTTTCTAGTATTTGGATGATATATTTGTCGTGTGGAGCTAACTGAACATGGTTTGAATTTAGGTTCGATATCAGAGCAGAAAGAAATTAGCTGAACAACGACCTCGATTTCGTGGACAATTTATTCGACAGTCCTCTAACGAAATGACAAGTGAGGCAACAACAGATAGCTGATTCAGAACATTCGCCACAATGGCATAATGATGGGGATATGCGAGGAAAGGTCGACGAGTCTTCATGTAGTGTTGTGTGTTGTGTTAATATGTAATGATTCTGGTTATATTCCAACTTGTTCATTTGGAACCTGAATTAATTTATGTGGTGAGACAGATTGTCATGTTGATTGATGCTCGGATAACTTACAGCCACTATGTAATTTCAATTACTTTCTCGTTGATCTTGTGCTTGAAGAATTAAATGTTAGTTAACATATTGACTGGAATATGGGTCGAACAGGATCAAGAAATTGCATTATCTTCTAAGGTGAAAATTGAGAACTGGAATATAAACATGTTGAAACAGAATCTACGTTGTTTAGAAATGCATAAATATTAACAGATGACCGATATGTTTAATTGGATCAAATTTTAAAGTGAAAATCTGCACTATTTGTTGAGTTTATAGATCATTGAATTAATCTTAAAAGAAAACTTCGTGAATTGTCAGATATCGCTGCGAATTCTTCCAAAATCTGTAAATTATGGTTTGATACTTTTCAGATGCCAAGTCATAAATCTGTGAAAGCTAAGAGGCTTTCTGAAATTTAATTCAGGATTATGGTACTCCCAACAAATAGAAATGTTAAAATTTAAACAGTTAATAAAACCAGGGTGAGGGTTTGCCGTATGAGTAGAAACTATGTATAAGAAGAAAGATGTAAATTGGGCCGGTCTATCTTATTTCTATTCATGTCAAAGATATCCTTTGAGCAATGGATTATGGAGAGATAAGAGAATCCAATATTTGACAAAAATAAAATAATTAAGGATTATGCAATTAATGGAATCTTAAAAGATTAAAAATTTTATTAAACTTCTAAGATATTTTAGCCATGAAATTTTAATCAATTCTCAAATAAAGAATTATTAGGCTAGCTTTAGCCATCTTTCTTTTATATCATTACTCTAATTATTTTATCTATACCTTTAATCTAAAGTCATGATGAGAGTCTTTTTCTTGAAAAAGAGAATTTTAAAATTTTGAGTAATTGTATTTCTATTCTTATTTAGTGATAAGATAAAAGCATCAATATTTATATATGAAATATGTGAGATGATTTTTATTTGAACCATTTATGAAATTAATTATTTTTTTTCTGGTCACATTTTCGTGTTTGTAAAAATTGATTAATGAAAATATAAGGGAAATTAAAAGCTTCTTTATACATTGATTAAAAATGACATGTTATTATTGACATTAATAATTAACTATTAATATGTTTTATATAAAATTGAGATGACATGACAAATGAATTTGAAACATTTTATATGAGTAATGATGACGATTGTAATTAATGGATGTAATAAGAAAAAAATGTGTTGTTTTCACATAATTATATTACGTGTTTCATTTAATAAAGTTCCTTTCCTTTAATTATTATTATTATTTTTTTATTAGTTTCAAGTTAAAACAATTTAAAATATCATAATAACTTATTTCTATCCAAACTTTAAGTGAATGGAATGTCTTAAAAAGTAACATGTATTGGCATCAATTTGGGATAAGATTTTCTTTAACTTTAACTCAGGATATTAAGATATCCTTACAATATTCTGTAATCTTTTTTTAATATTGTAATTTTGTTTTCATTTCTAATTTACTTAGACACTTACAATTTATTTTCTATATATAATTTTGATATTATAATTTTCATTAATTATAAAATAACTTATTATCTATATATAATTTTGATATTATAATTTTCATTAATTATAAAATAATTTATTATTTAATAATTTTATCTCTAATGAGAACAGTAATAAAATATGATTATATTTTAAAAAATTACTAATTAAAATATCTCAAAATTATATGTAATATTAAAAAAATCTTCTTATTTATACCTTTTAAAAATAATATAAAATAATTATATTCCTAATATACAATATATGTTATTATTTTTTACATATAAAACAATAAATTTATAATTAAAATAAAATTTATATATAATAATCTTCTTTTAATAATATTTTATGAATAATAAATTATTTATTTTCTTAAGAAATAATATAAAAAATATTTTTCATAATATATTAAAATTAAAAAAATTATATGTGATTATCTAATTTATAAAAAGTATTAAACAAATTAGTTGTACTTACAAAATATAATTATTTTAATTAATATTTTATAATCTCGATACTAAATTCGTTATCGTTAATAATAAATACTAAAAACACAAAAAAAAATCTTATATATTTAAAAGTAAAAAAATGTACAAGTACTTTAAATAAGAAATAATAATATTATATAAATTTAAATTATATTTAAGTCTATTATTAATTCTAAAAATATAAAATATATTTCATTTTTTCTTTAGAAGTAAAATATCTATTTATTTATGAAATATTAAAAAATATAAATAACTTTTTCTTTCTACACTAAAATTAGCATGTTAAAATTAGCATGTTGCATAGATATTATTCACTTTACAACTTTCTTTCTTTTATAAAAGTTGTCATAAAATATTTTTGATAGATTAAGAAACGAGGTATATATAAACTACTATTGTCATTGATTCTTAAATAATGTAAAATTTTTGAATATATTAGAACAACTCTTCATCAAGGTTTAAGGAGTATGAATAACTTATAACTCTCTTTTTTATTATCATAAACGATTTCACGTCCATTAAAATAATATCATTATGATCAACTATCATATTTGAAGTATTGTTCACTTTAGAGTTTGATTTTTCCTTCTTAGTAATTAACTCAATAATTTAAGATAAGAAAGAGTGTATATAAAATATCATGAACCTCAACTCCTAAACAATATGAAATTTTAAACTGACAAAAACATACCCGTAAATTGATGGCTAAAGGGTAAGAGTGATTTAAAGTCTTATTTATATATGACACTAATGTTTGAACCTCAAGTCTATTAAGATATCATAGATGTGGTGATTAACCATAATAATATTATCTCATTAGACTTACACTCTATTTGGATCCGCGAGAGAGAAGCGTGAATTTCAAACAAAAATTGCTTCCTCACTCTTCCTCTCATATATGCGAAGAAATGGGTAGANAATTTAATATATTTTATATATTATTATAATAATAATTAATTAATATAATATTAAAATAATCAATTATTAATAATAATAAATATTAAATAAAATTATAACAATTATTTATTTTTATTTTAATATAAATAATTAAAAAAATTATTAATAATATTATTAAAATAATATTTATTTTTTATTTTTTATTAAAATATTATTAAAAATAATAAAAGTATTTAAAATATTTTTAAAATAATAAATTTATTTAAAAATAAATAAAAAATTTTATTAATAATAAATAAAATTATTTACTTTCTTCTCATTTTCACTCATTTCTCTTAGTTCAAACAATATTACTTTTTCTTCTTCTTTTCTTTCTTTTTCTACTCTCTCAAGTCATCTCCTCAATCCAAACACATTCTTAAGGTCAAAAAACACTGATGTTACTTATAAAAAAAAAAAAATTCTAGATTCAATAAGAAAATTTGTTCAATACATCCAAATGTCTCATATTAAGACCCATAATAATTTATATACACTTTCTTTTCCTAATTTATTGAGACACCTTTTTAAAAACACAAATTATAATAAAAATATGAAATTTAAAAAAAAATAATACTTCAATATTCAAGGTGAAAATATATTTTTGAATTGATTATAAAAAAAATCTATAAATTTTCATTATATCATTATTTATGATTATATTAATGATAATATTCATTTGATGATGTATTTTTAATAGATTCGATTGATAAAGTATAATTTTATAAAGTGTGAATAGAAGGATTTTTACAAATTTTTATATTGTATTTAAGTTTTACTTTTAGTTGATGATATTAGGTGATATTATATAATATTATATTATTTGAATATAAAAAAATATGATTTGATTGTAAGATTCTACTAAGATATTTAAAATCGAATCGATAAAAAAATGTTTGAAAATTTATCTAAAAAATAAAAAATTGATTAAAATTGATTTTTTTTTTAAATTATTGTGTAATTTGCATTTTAAATTTCAAATAAAAATTAAACTAAATTAAATAAAAATATTATTATATTTAAATATAAAATTATATATTTAAAATTAAATAATAATTAATCTATATATATATCATGAAAATTATTTTTTATTTGATTATATTATATTTTTATTATAAAATATAATATTAAAATAAAATTATTATAATTTATAGTATAAAATTATATAATCTATTTATAAATATAAAATAATTAAAATTGTGAATAAAATAATAATTATAAATATAAAATCACAATATATATTTAATAATTTTTTATTATAAAATGTGTAATAATATTTTTTATTATTTTATATATTTTTTTAAAATATTTAAAACTTTTATAATAATAAAAATTATATAATCAATCCAAATTAAATAGTAAAATATTAATTTTAATTAATTTAAATTTTATATTAAATTAAAATTAAATAAAATCAAAACCTATTTAATTTTTATATTTGATGATAAATAAAATACTTTTGTTATCAAAGATAAAATAATATGTGTATAATCTGATGATTAGATCTCATGAGTCATCTATGAGGTATAAAATCTTCACAAAATTCTATATAATGGATTGGTTTGACACATCACAAGAATACTGCATGAAAAATTATGTGTGTCATAAACACTTTTCTAAATAAACATTTTGTTATCAAATTCTACTATCTATAAATAATTAGATTATGCAATAATGATATAATTAATATCATATATTCAATTATGATGTCTTAAAAAAAAAGTACATATACTATATAGATGCTTCAATGGTGTTTGTTTGTTATTATGCATCACAAAAGGTAAATTTTAAAATATAAAACAATGAGATAAATGGTTATTAAGATTACATTTATTTATTGGCACACTTAATCAATTTCAAGTATTTTTGAAATCAAACATCTTCAGGTTTCATAATTAACTATTTTTTGGACATGTTTCTTCAAATCACATTCCAGCTATTCTTTACAATATAAACCCTAAATAACTTTGTACTTCATTTTTTAGATAGATAGAGAACATGGAATTCAAGTTCATTCAAAAAAAAGATTTTACATTTAGAAGAGAAAAGAGAGTGCTCAACACATTTAAAATAGATTTGTTCAAACTTTATTTTTAAGATTCTAAAAAAATCTAGTATTTATAGACATTCTTGAAGATAAGTTTTATTATCCATGTATTGTTTAGAGAAAGAAAATGGTTTTGGAACATTTAATGTTACTAAATTTTTATTTATAAAATAACTTGTTTTCCTTTCATTAGAATTGTGGCACAAAGGAGTATATAAATGATAGTTTGACAATTTTTTTTATGAACTTTATGAATGCTAAAAATGTTAAACAACTTTCTTTAATACTAAATTAAAAAATTACCAAAACTACTTTGACAATGTTTCAGAATTTAGTTCAAATTTATTTATATTTTTATTTTCGTATAATAGCAAGATATTTTTTCTAAATTATTATCAATTATATTTATTAAAAATAATGTTAGGTTTAGCAAGAAGAGTATATTTGAAATAGTAAATTAGAGAATTGAAATTTTTTTATATTTAAATTTACTAAATATCTTTATATATTTAAGTTAAATATATATATTTAATATTTGAGTCGAAAAGGTATATATTACCTACTCAATGAGAATATATTTTTGGTTCTTACAAATTCAAGATAAAAAAGGAAAAGTTATATTTAATTCTCTACTCTTTAAAAGATATAGTTTTAGTAATTTTTATATTAAAAATTTTATATCTTACTTTAATATTTAAAGATAAATTTTATTCTTATAAATTAATAAAATGACTAAATTTACGTAAAATATAATTTAAATATTTTATACTTAAATTTAATATTTAATAATAATTTTTTTATTGCAAAATAAATAAAATAATTAAAACCAAATTTAACGAGAAAAAAAATAAAAAAATACTCCCTTTACATTATCTAATTCTGCTATTTTCTTTTTTCATATTAAGATAACGATTTGTCTCCTTTTCTCTTTTTAATTTCTTCTATCTCTCTTTCTTTTCTTTTCTTTTTATTTTTATTTAAAAAAAATATTAAGAAACGTACCTCTCTTCCTCTAGTGTAATTGAGGATTAGAAATAGAGACTGAAAATCTATAAAAATTAAATTAGAGGATAAAAAATAAACTTGTGTCAAATAGAAAATAAAAATAGCTGATAAAAGAAAACCAAAGTTAAAATCAAAGTAAACCTAATTTATATTTATTGGACATGGACACTAAAACGACATCGTCAAAAGGGGTGCGAGCGAGAGTTTGTTTCGGCCGTGATCCAGTGTAGCGCATCGCAGCCAATGATGGTGTTTTTCCGACCAAAAAGAAACCAATGACGAAATTTCTGCTTGAAAATACTACGAAAATTGGAAACCAATCGTAGACCATCTCACAATCACAAGAGACACCGATGATGATGATATTAAAGCAACACCAAGTGTAAGAGAGAGAAAGCAAAGGTGGCTCCTTTTCATGTGAATTTTGAGTGATCCATTGATTCTTCAGCCACCATCTGCTTATCCGCGTGGAAAAGGAAGAGGAAAAAAAGAAATTGAAATATGGGTTGGATTCCCTGTTCTGGAAGTTCGAACACAAAGAAAAAGCTAAAGAAGAAGTTGGAGAAGATGGAAGTGCAGAACAGCCTGGTTGATCCGATCAAAGCCGCCTCAGGTAGCGATGTTGTCGATTTTGTTGGAGTTTGGTGTAAAAACAAGTCTTCAATGGTTTGTGATAGCAAGACCCCTCTTGTGAGACTTGTGTTTTCCCTCGATTTCTATTGCTCCTTTATGATGAATATTAGTTTGGGTTGAATAAAAATAGTAATAATAATATGTCTTCTATTAATTTTCTCTTGCTTTATATGGGGTATTTTTTAATAAATGAAATTTTGTAAAAATTTTAATTTTGTATGCATTTGCTAGAACAGATTGTGTCCTGGATGAGCGAACTTCTCTGGTAAAGATAGGTGGAATTTGATATAGAAGTATCTCTGACTGCTTTTATTTAACACTTTTATGCTCGTCTGTTGTGTTGGATTTAAGAATTTGTGTATTTGATTTGTTTCTTTTAGTTTATTGGTTTCCTCATTCACAATGTATATATATCAATTATAAAATCGTACTAATGATGATAATTTGAAATGAATCGAAGTCAGTTTTGATTCTTTTTCTAGAATTTGGAAAATGAAGAACCTTGTGGTACTTTCTGAATCCTAGACACTGAAGAAACACGAATTGGTCTTGGATGTTAATATAAACCTGCTGTTGTTTATGTTTCTTCCTACTTAAATCATTAGTCTTTGGAGTGGAATGCAGGGAAATTGAAGAGGAATTCATCCATGAAGTCCAAAGATTCCTCTAAAAATGGAAACCCTGATCACATTGCTGCACAGACATTCTCATTCCGTGAGTTGGCGACTGCTACTAGAAACTTCAGAGCTGAATGTCTTTTGGGTGAAGGAGGCTTTGGCAGAGTATACAAGGGGCGTTTGGAAAATATTAATCAGGTGAGTGTGATTCTCTGATTTCTGTGTTTATGAAGAATATGTGAAATTCTAAGGGAAATGAAATGCTTCATTGTTGCTTGTCATTCATAATTTCTCCCTCATCCATATTGTTTTCTGACAGCCAGAGTAATACCTTATGTGTTTTGCCAGCATGGAAATGAAGTTTAAATTTAAGTAGTTTGATATGGCAAGACATTTCACGCTTTCTAACGTTGAATGTAGATTGTTGCTATTAAACAACTTGATCGTAATGGGCTACAAGGGAATAGAGAATTCCTTGTTGAAGTGTTGATGTTAAGTCTTCTTCACCACCCTAATCTTGTCAATCTGATTGGTTATTGTGCTGATGGGGATCAAAGGCTTCTAGTTTATGAATATATGTCATTAGGATCATTGGAAGACCACTTACATGGTATTTGTATTACAAATTTGCACGTTATCTTTTTCAATTCTTTATGTATTGGCTTCAAGTAGAAATTGGTAATAAATATTTGATACTCAGATATTTCTCCTGGGAAGAAACGACTTGACTGGAACACACGGATGAAAATAGCTGCTGGGGCTGCAAGGGGATTGGAATATTTACATGACAAAGCTAATCCTCCTGTCATATACCGAGATTTAAAGTGCTCCAACATTTTGCTTGGTGAAGGATATCATCCCAAGTTATCTGATTTTGGTCTGGCTAAACTTGGCCCTGTGGGGGAAAACACCCATGTATCAACGAGGGTTATGGGAACCTATGGATATTGTGCTCCAGAGTATGCAATGACAGGTCAACTGACTCTGAAATCAGATGTTTATAGCTTTGGTGTTGTTCTTCTGGAAATAATTACTGGAAGGAAAGCAATTGACAATTTAAAATCTGCAGGAGAGCAGAATCTTGTTGCATGGGTATGAAACTCGTACTGTTATCTTATCTCATTGGTCTGACTGGTGATTTATTAGCAGGAAGACTGTATAATAAATCATCAAATATAACATTCTGGATTGCTTCATTTGCATATTAATTATAGCCAAAAGGTAGTCTGGTGTGGTTTAAATAAGGGGAGGCAAGTATTTCAATGTGGTGAATTGGGCATACTTGGCAAATTTTACTTGCATAATTGGACTTGTTAGAATTTGTGGAAAGGGTTGAAAGTCTAGATCAGTTATCTTTTATCTCTACATATATTATTGTAAATATTCTGTTTTCAGGTAGAGATAGATTATTTTTGTAATTAGGAAACTATTTTATGTCTTTCCTAAATATAGGATATGCAAATTCGTTATTTCCTTGTTCATAGGGATTTGCAAATATGATGCCCTGTTTTTTTGCTCCCTTTTTTCTCTATAAGAAAAGCTATGTTGTATCATTTTTAAAATAGTGCAAAATATTACCTTCCAAGTCAAATCATTTCCACTCAAATAGTTAATAGTTCTCAGTTATATACATTAATGATGTACTTGAGGCTTTCTGATTCCGTCCTCTTTATTTTATTCCCTTCTCAATAAATTCTCATCAAATGAAATTCCTTTTACTGTGATGTTGAAGTTGGTACTCAAAGTTCTGCATATCCCATAAACTCTCTGACTGGCTTTAGCTTATTCCATTGTATTTTGAAATTTGATACCATGACCTTGTTTTTTCTCCTTATTTATGTAATTTGATTAAATTGCAGGCCAGACCATTATTCAAAGATAGAAGAAAATTCTCACAAATGGCTGATCCAATGCTCCAAGGCCAATATCCTTCAAGAGGGCTATACCAGGCCCTTGCTGTTGCAGCTATGTGTGTTCAGGAGCAGGCCAATATGCGTCCAGTTATAGCTGATGTTGTCACAGCTTTGAGTTACCTTGCTTCACAAAAATATGATCCCAATACGGAGACTGTACAGAGCTCTCGCTTTAGTCCTTGTACTCCTCCTAGAACCAAGAGGGGATAGTGATATGGAGCTCAATGTTTGTTAGTTATATATGATAGTCTGGTGCAAATTTCAAACATCTTACAACATATATAGATTTGTAGATGTTAATACTGGTTGTCTTATGGTGTTCTTCTTCTCCTTCAGAGCATAGTTGCTAAAAATGTTGTAAAATTTTGTTCTACTTCTGGTGCATTGAACTGCTCCTATTTCCTTTTGGAGCCATCCACTTCCTTTTCCCTTAGTTTCTATTTAAAAGCAAATTGCTGGATTCATGATTCATGTTCCTTCTGTCTTGGCAATTGTTCCAGTGGTGTACCAGCATTCCATAGTTGTCTATTTTTCTTTGTCCTGGTCGTTTGTATAGTAATGAAGCTCTATAAAATTTGGCTTTTTCAACCAAGAAAGTATAACATAATATCATGTGTTACTTTCGTCTTTGTATACTTTTTTGTGGTGAAATTGCTCATGAACAGTTTCATAGCACATACTTGTCACAAGTTTCCTTGCTTTTACATGTGCACGCTTATGATTAAATGTCGTAATATAATCCCAATAAACAAACCATAATATGCTGAAATGGAAAACGAAATGGAATCCTAAAATCAAACCTTATTTAGCGTGGAACCTGGCTTAATGCTGTTTATAATTTGGGAAACTAATACTCTTTCTTTATGGGATCTTATTGGAGAGGATTTTCATTAAGTGTATAAATTTAATCGAGTAAACCGATGCGCTGATGCATAATTCTTTAGTCTATAAACCGATTTATGATTGCACTACATCTCTAAGAGATTTTTTTTTTATATAAATTTTCCAAAAGTACTAGACCACTTCATAGTTATACATTTTGATAATAATATAACATACAAAAGTTCAAATATACTTTAAGAAAAAAAAATTGAAAAACAATTTGGTTGACCTACACAGTAACTGAGGTCTAAAATCTAGTTTATTAAAAGATGGTAATTTTATGACTCATCTTAAGAAATTCGGTTGCACTTCAAATTGCAGTCATTAATTACTATATAAATTGTTATGATTTATCAATTTTACGATTCGTCATTCATTGACTTCGTTAACAGTGGTATCTCTAAACAACTTATCCTCGAAGCACATGCTTGCACACGTTAAAACGTTAAACAAAGGTAATTTACACGGTTGTTCCGCCGAAATTTATTACAAAAACAGATCAAGACATGTTTTTGAAAGATTGGTAGAGTTAGTGTCAAAGATAGTATGTGCCTAACTTCAAATGTTGAAGTTACCAACGAATGTTAGTCAAAGACAGAATGTGCTTTCTACAGCTAATTGGCCTATCAACATATAAAACATTCCTTACAATGGATTCCACCCCTAACTTTACGACACAATTAACATAGAAAATTGGGCACTGATGATCATAAATAGTTAAGAACTCCCAAGTAGACAAGAAAGCTCCAGGTAGGGTTGTAGTGGCACTGGTCTGCGAATTCTATCTATCAGTTTCTTGGTTATCGGATTCCTTTTTCGGAGGGCCATTATTATGCAAACTTTCGCCACATTCCTCAGCCTCAGCATTCGGTTTGCCCTGTTTCATAGGATGTGTAAGAAATAATAAGCTCCTATCAGCAGAAAAAAACCAGTAAAGCCCAATCATATGGACATCTAAGATTTGGGAACATCTCCAAAGATTAATACCCCGGACTAGAAGTAGACAACATTTTTCCTTGAAACATGTAGATGCGAGTTCATATAACTGTGCATACCAAGATAACTTGTGCTGTAAAATTCAATTTCAATATCAATGAATTGTTAGTTGGAGTGGCATACCAACCAACCAATGGCGAACTCTTCAGAATTTGATTTAGCAATCCATAATTGTAAATAACCAAATTACATGTCTTCTGCATGAATACAGGCAATTGGGAGACGGAGAGAGGTCAGAGAAAAGATTTTACCTTGATTCTGTCACGCCAGCCAAGTCCAAAAGTTAGCAGACCAATTTTCCGGGAGGGGTTTTCAGACTTTGGGCTTTGTGCGCGACCGGCCCTAGATAAAATCCAATGAAGTTGAGAGAAGAGAATCAGTCTCCAAAAATAAATGGATTTAGCATATATCATACATGCATCAAGAAGCTCTTTCTATTGGATTCCTTCCCCACAAATCAATGGGAACTGGGTTACGTACAAAGGACTTAAATGACAGAACAGACACTATTTACGATGAAGTGAACAAGTATTAAAAGCTAGCCACAGCTTCTGTAAAACTTAAGATCAAGCTTATAACCTTATATTAGAAAATCATATTTGAAATTTTGAAGGTTTCCCAGAATACTATATAAAAGTAAGAGTGACTAATCCTTTCAATATAATTTTTATTTTGGAGTTGCTTCCAGCTCAGCATTCGAGAAATGCAAACAATGATATTTACCCTGAGACTCCAAGCCTTTTATTGAAGCCCCAGATGCTCCGTAGCTATTCAGTTTCGTCAAGAAACCTTAAAGCCCTTTAGGGCCATTTTAATTGTTTTTCCTGAATGTCATAATTCACTGACTACAGCACAGAAAGTATTTTACTTGTTTTGCAATACAACATGGGGACATTTTAAAATTTTTTCCTGCATTTCATATTTTACTAAGTACAGAACAGAAAATAATTAACTTTTGTTTTGCAATACAATATGGGGCCTTCAAAGAGGCGGCTATTTTCATCTGTTTTAAACCAGTAGAATTATCTGAAGTCATTTTACTCTGCTATTTGATATCTCTATCAAGGAAAAAATATAAAATAACCCAGCTAATAATCCTAAGAACTGACAGTTCGTGAACAAATTTCTCAAACAGGCTTGTGAAATTATGAATGCTTAATTGGAGGTTCATAAATGAAATTACAGTGGCCTTGAGATATTGAGTTCCAAGAGCTTGTATACAAAGGGAAATTATAATTTATAACAGCCAATAACTAAAATAATTGACACAAAAGATATAGTTAAATGCAGAACCGAAAATGTGATATCTAAAATATTTGTACCGTGGAGAAAGTGCTTTGGATTGGCCAGATTCATATTGAAGGGTAGCCTCCAACATACTTTCTGCCATAACAACTCGCTTTTGCATGTCAGCAATTGATTGCATCGCCTTATCATACTTTTCCTGCATATTTATTATACTGGAAATAGATGTAATCATGTCTAGTAAGATCCTTAATAATTAGCAGCGTAGTTACTTATTTCTCTGGGAAATAGATCTATCTATCTTATTAGAAAGCTCTTCAATGAGGGAATTTAGATTAAACACAAGATAAAATGTGCTTTTGGTTCCTTAATTTTTAGTCAAAATTGGTTTTAGTACCTATACTTTGGCCCTTGTATTAGCAATTTTAACCAAAACTTGAGGGATCTAAAATACAGTTTACCCTTATAAACAAAGATGGAGAAAAATAGTGTTTCTCAATCATAATTATTAATCCATTTAGCAAAAAGAGAAAACCTTCATCTGCAGCCCATTGCGAGCTATATACAACCAACGACTTAGTAAAGAATATTTTCTTTCCCATGAACATTACCAAGAGAAAAGGAATAAGTAAATTATTACATATAACGACAGATTTGGAGTATATCAGTTATTTTACTTCTAAACTACTCATACATGCATTCTATTCCTATCAGGCAGATGAGACATACCCAAAACTACCCAGACCTTACTGAGCTAAAATAATATTAAAAACATAATGCATCTAAATGAACATGATTCACAAATAAAGTTTACATGGTAAATTTTACAAATTTTCTGGAAAACTGATTAAATGATATTCTAAGTATGATTTTACTGCACACTGCAAACTGTAAAAACGAACGACCCGAATCACAATAATCATATAAGAAGGGGGAAAGGCTACCTGAAGCTCATGAACTTCTAATTTATGAGCTGCAAGTTCTTGCTCTGCTCTTCTGCGAGCATCTTCAGTAACTTTTTGGTCCTGTTCTAGCCGCACTAGAACCTGTAGAATGGAGAAGATTTCAAAGTTTTCTATACGACACATAAAGACACTCTTCTTAATCTCTATTTATTTATTCATTTTTGCATATAAGCTTACAGAAATAGACACTGGAGAAAACAGGTGCACACTAGAACCTGCAGCATGGCAACTTCTTGTTCTTTCTTATCAGCAAGAGCTTGTTGTAACTCAGCTACCTCCTCCTCCAATTGCTCAACCTGTACGGTTATTAACATTTTTGTAAGCCTCACAAGCCCAAAAACCAGAAAAAAAAGAGTTTATAGAGAAAAAGAACACAATTGTACATGGAAACTGAAAAAGCTTTCCTAGTATTTATGCCTTTCATATGGCGTTAGGTAAAATTATAAACATCAATTATATGTAGCACCTCAGAATATTATAAAAAAGAAGAAAATACAAAAATAGTTGGGAGACCAAACCTGACTCACTAATCCCTAACCCTATAAAAGATAAATCAAATCTATGCCTGTAAAACTTAGGACAAATGAAGCTAGGTACATATAACTCTGAGATCTAGTGCCAAACTCAGTAACTTTATCAGCATATTCATTACTTTCTCTAAAAATACACAAAATATGAATACATATTGTATTACTATTTACAAAACAATTCAACCATCTATTACGAAGATCCAAAGGAATAATAAAAGTATTGGCCCAAGCTTAAATAACAAGTTGAGAATCACATACTATCCAAAGATTAGTCCAACCTTTGGAGATAGCAACTTCCATAGCAAGAATCACACCCATCACCTTTGCATATTATGAACACCAAGTTATGAAGAGAAACAACCCACAATGGAAGTCTGATGATCTCTAAAAATACCCCCCCAACTAGATACACCAGGAGAATGTTTAGCTACCCCCTTAGTATTACATTTAAACCGACAAGGAGGAGGAAGCCAAAAACCTTTTAAGAATAATGAGCTTTTTCACGTTGGACTCATATAACCGGTAGAACAATTACCAGCTCGATTGGCCTCAACGTAAGTTATGTTTCTAATTCAGTCATAGGATAGTGTATGATTATCAAAGCAAAGCTTGTTTCTGGTTAACCATATAGCTTTCATAACACCAAAGAACGAGGCCTGTATTACAATCTTAGCTTTAGTACTCCAGGACCTTCGCAAGAAATGAAGAATGGAAGAGATAGAATCAGCAGCTATGTGGCACTGGAAAGAGGTTCTATGCCTGGCCCAAAGACTTTTTGACAAGGTGCATTCAAAAAACAAGTTTTGAGTAGTTTCAGCAGTAACACCACAAAGATGACAGCAAGAAACAATGACCATACCATGCTTGATTAATTGAATGATCAGATATTTAAATCAAGCTTATTTATATTTTTAAACTAAAACATACCTCAGGAATGAGTTAGTAGTATAATCAAGTCTCAAAGATATAACCCAAAAAATAGGTGGTGGTTATTTATTGATGGGAAAGAATCTTGATGAGTAGAAAATGAAGGAATAGAAGAAAAGTGTGCATAATGTCTTCAAGCATGGATAAAGACTTTCTTTCAGGATACTATATGATAGTTTTGCTTCCACCCCTTGTGCAAAGGCAAAGGAAGATGGATTTGTGAATGAGAATATAGAGAACTGAGTGGTGAAAAATCCAAAAAAAAGTATTGTATATTGAGACTGCTTCTATTTATAGAAAGTTAGTGTGTATTAATGAAAAATCACACCTATTCAGATGATGTCTATTCAATGGAAAGTCACACCTTTCCCCTTGATGTCTCATATGAAGTGTCACATCCATTTCTAAATGGTTGTCTACGAATAGACATGTCTTTTCAAATTAAATGAAATAATACAACTCTTTAATATGTAACAATACAACTTTTCATGAAGAAAAACAAGTTTTCATATTTTGAAAATTTATCACAGTTGTTAAGGTTGGTGTAGTTATCCAAGTTCAAAATTCTCCCTATTTTCTCTCCATATTCTAAAGAAAAATACAGGATGTTCTCCCTATTCTAATTTCATGATTCTTCCTTCAAATTAACAGTTTTTCTTGTCATGTTTCTTCTTTGGCACCTAGTCACCATGATCATGTCCTTCACCAGTTTCATCCTCCCCTAGCCCTTTTTTACTCTAGAAAATAACCGAAATATCTGATTTTATTAATTTTGAATGAAGTACAGATACGATATAGAGATGGTCCGTCTATTACATAAACAGATAAAAAAAAAATATTGTTATGCAACACAATATTGAGATTGTTACATAAACAGAAAAAAGATAATATTGTTATACAACAGAATATTGAGTCTCTTACATAAACAGAGAAAAAAATAATATTTTTATGCAACAAAATATTGAGTCTGTTACATAAACAGAGAAAAAGACAATATAGTTATGCAAAAGAATGATGTTATTTAAATCTAAAGATATGCTGAAGTGGTTGTAGATAATGGGAGATCTACTGAGAGGTAGTTACCATATTACCTTATCACGAATTATTTCCCTAAGTTCTTTAGATTATGATTAATATAAATAAGGATTAATGCTCTAAGTTTATGAACATGACATTGTAATACACCTCAATTAATATCAATTGAGTGTATCATTCTCAATTATCTCTCTTTTCATTCTCTACCTAATCTCTTAATTTCACAGCTTCAAATCAACCAAGCATAATACCACTTAGGCGGGGGGTCAACTACATGGATTTCCCAAAACCTTTTGGCTTTGTCAAAAACCAAAACTTCATAAATTCAATTTAGAGTGAGGTCTTTTTAATGACTTCTCTTGTTTTCATAGTCTTCTTCTGCCCCTGTTAATCACACTACTTCCCATTGATCGAATTTTTGCACAAGGATGTTTATGTGAGAGAGGAAGGGAGAAGGGAGAGGGGGAGAAATATTGATCAATAGATCTTGTCATGAATTGTCAAGTTTACAACACAAAAGTTGTAACTTTTTTTAAGTAGTCAAAGTGAATTTAAGCAACTTTTAATCCTGATTATCCATATGTAGTTGTATGATCATACTCAATATATGCTATATGACCAAGAAGAAATGATAATTTCTATTTTTTATTTTTACACATAATAAACACGGATACTCTCAATAAAATACCAAAAATATGAAAGATCACACAAGAAGATGAATCATCCAAACAGATATACCATTGCACTCAACTCCAGTCGATTATCTTCCTTCACCATCTCCATTAAAGCTGTTTCTAGCTCCTCAGCTCTGTTCAAGGTTGGAAACACACATATGGAAATGAATAAGTTGTCTTCAGAAGATAACATGACAATCTAACATAGTTATCATATTAAAAAGAAGCATGCGGAATGAAGAAGGAAAAATACAAATAAGACATCAAAAGTGCTTAAGGCAATCATTGTTGTAAAGATTTATTTATGTGGTTTGGTTTACCAGTTAGAAGACCTAATTGGAATAACAAAAACCAGTATAATTAATGAAGAATATTTCATAAAGGGATCGACAATGTGGCACAAAGCATGGTTAATATGCATTTATTGTTGGTTGGGAACTATTCCCAAACCCATTTTTTGGCTAAGCAGTTTAGATTACAAGCACTAAAACCTAATTGGAATATAAAGTTAAAAAGTGAATCATATTTCAAAAATGGAAGTGTGGTCTAGGAAGGGGTATATTGTTGGTTCAGAACTATTTACAAACCCATTTTTTTGGCTTGACTTGAACATGATTATTGAAAATTCTAGAAAGGCCTTCTTATGGATAGACTTTGAAATATTGGTAAAGTATAGAAAAGTTAACAGGGCTAAGCATGAGCCTAACTGCACTAGGTTGATATTTCATTCATAAACTTAATTTGTTTTGTAGAAAGTCACTATTTGAAGCAAGAATAGAATGATTCAAATGTACAATTTCAAAATGATATTACACAGGTATTTATAGCTGGTACAAGGCTATATAGAAGGAAACAAATCACACGTAATAATCAGAAATAACTTCCTAATTAGAATCCTAAACAGAATCTTTTAATTCTAGTTGTTTTCAACCTGATACACTACAGTAATTTTCATTTGATTTACAACATCTACATTTACAACATTACACCTCCCTCAAGCTGCGCTATAGGTGTCTTCCATTCCCATCTTGGTAATTAGAACATGGAAACTAGAGCTTCTGAGCCCCTTGGTCAGCACATCAGTTACTGGCTGTCCACATGGAATATGTTACAAGCTAGACCTTCTTCCTAGCTTTCCTTGATTAAGTGTCTATTTAATATGATTTGTTCTATCACGCTGTATAAGATTTTGTGAAATATTAATTGCCGCCTGCTTGTCACAATATAGCTTCAAAGGACTTTCCCTCTTGACTTAGCAGTTTACACACATCTTGCAACCACATTTTTCAATAATGGGGGATAGTACTTGTAACCTTTATGAGTGGTGGAATAATCAAGGCAAAGACACGACAGCCCAAGGATCAATTTTGTCTCTATCTTGTTGGCTATGAATATGAATAAAAGTTGTACACTCAAATACTAATGAGTCCAATTGAGGTTTTCAAGTGAGGATTGAAGCTGTTCAAGATCTCTATAGAATTTCTGTTGTCCAGTACATGTGAGAGCAGTCTATTTATCGTCTATGGTGCAGTGAGTAGCATGTTGTAAATATGTAATTAGCATTAATTACTAGGAGATCCTATTTCCTTATTATCTATTATCATTAAGCCTATATAAGTGGATTAGTGGTTGTACTTCAAAAAAATAAATAATAAATTTCAGAATTATTATTCCTTATCAACTCAGCCTTTTCCCAATAAGATTTAGCAACCTTTTCCAGAAGGAGAAGATGGGAAGTGTATTGAGTAAGTGTTCATTTTTCCTCTTGACTATGTTAGGTTGTGTTGGCACATTGTAAGTCATGAATACTTCCTCGTGATTGAAGTAAAGAGACAGCTGGATTGAAATAATCTTTGGCATTGTGATAAACCGGCTCTTTCCTTTTTGGGATTGATCCTGCTTAAGAACTAGAACAAAACCAACTAATGGTCAGCCTGAGCATAATATTCTTCCTGCTCTCCTCTGCTTGGCTATGGATATGGTCTCTTCTAAGGAAGATGTGTCATTTTTTCTAAGAATCTAAACTCTAACATGATCAGATTCAGGGTTCATTGTTAGGTATCTACAAGACAAACAATATTGGGGAGATATTCACCAATAGGTCACAAGCACAACCATATAAAAAAACATGACACCACCTTCAACCCAAAACCTTAAGGCATTAAGTTTATGGGTATCTTTCTCACTCATGTTATTCAACTTTCTTATCTCTACTCAATGAGGGACTCCAACTCACTTGAACTCTAACATTCATAACACTCTTTCTCAATAAAGGCCATTGAAATATGGAAGTAAAGCCCAGGGCAGCAAGAAAAGCCTAGAGAACTGATCATGTTAATCAGAAGATATTTTGTGATCAATTATCCTATTATACCTTGATTATTACATATTTATTCTTTACAAATTAGGAATAAGATACATCCTATTAATTGTATATATTTAAAATTTTATCGTCCCTATAGTATACTACATTTTGGTTTGGTCCTTAAATTTTTGTAAAATGCTCCTTGTAAAATTCTTTTTTCTTTTATGGTCATTGTTCTTTTATTTTAGTCCTTGTTAAATGCTTTTAGTCATACCACTTTTTTTCAAAGGTATTAAATAAAAAAAAATACTAGGGACTAAAGTGAAAAATAGATATTACAAAGAACCAAAATATAAAAAGGTAAATTTTCACAAAGACTACTTTCAAAAAAAAAATTATAAGGACATTGATCAAAGTATATTTAAATCTATTTAGAATTATCAGGAAACCCCATTACTTGCGAATAGTTTCTGATACAGGTTGTACAAATTAGGAATTAAAATATTATTAATAGTTGTGAATGCATAGTTTCTATTTATTGAGGAATAGAGAATTGAAAAAGGAATCAACCAATTTTTCTGATAGATACCTGTGGAAAATCACAATGAAGAGAGAATAGAATCATTCTCATTGATTATTCAAAATGATATTACACAGGTATATATAGCTTGACACAAGGCTACTACATATTAGGAAACAAATCACCCCTAATAATCAGAAACAACTTCCCAACAGACTAATGAAAAGAATCCCTTAATTCTAGGATTCTCAACTTCAGATTTTAGGTAAACTAAAAAAAACTCTTGTACTGAACGCCCCTTAATTCTAAGGATTTCCAAACCTAATACGCTAAAATAATGTACATTTAATTTACAATATCTACCCTTACAGTTACAGGTAGACGGTTTTTACATATATATTCTACAAACCTTTAAGCAACTTTCCTTTATAAGTAGCAAGTCAAGTTTTAAAAAGCTTGAATTACAATTTGAACACCAAAAAAAACAATAACCTGAGTATGGCAGTTCTTTTCTCCTCCAGCAACCTGCATAATTCAACCTTCAACCAAACCACCTGCACAGAAGCTGTTAATGATTGAAACTTAAAGAGTTGCACACGAGTTGGTTATAATAGAGTAATTGCTTATAGGGAAAATATAACTGTAATTCAAAATTAAGCCAGAAACTAGACTAAGAAATGTCACGAATGTAATATATATTATCAATGAAGTTATGGTTGAAGCATTGGAAAGACTACTGTCATACACAGCCAACCAACACAGGCATAACACAAAAGATTATTCCATGAGTTTTGCATCTATACTCAAAACATGCAGTCATGCCAACTATGCGAATTAGCAATAATCTTTCGAACACATTCTCTACCATTGGTTAAAGTTTATGAAAACTACAAAATCAAGAGGGACTCATTAAATACCGAGTGGGAACCACAAAATTTTGTAATTTCCAATAAATTTCAACCAATGTTAGAGGATGAGTTCAAAAGAGTATATTTTGAGTGTGTTGTTTGCATTTGTCATCACAGAATTTACAGCCAAATACTACATTCTTACATAATTGCATACTTTTTTACAGAAAGAATATTAAATCCGCTTATCCTCCATTTTCTTTCGAAGTGAACAGAATTTTTCCTATATTTGCAAACAGCAAAACATGCAGTCATGCCAACTATGCGAATTAGCAATAATCTTTCGAACACATTCTCTACCATTGGTTAAAGTTTATGAAAACTACAAAATCAAGAGGGATAGCTTGAGCTGCAAGCTAGTCAGTTAAGATCTAACATTGTAGAGTAGACTCCAGTTGTCCTATGAGAATCACATCCGGCTAACTAACTATTACACAATACCGACTCAGCTTAACATGCTAGCAGAGAAAAACCTAACACACTGTACTATCAGGGTCTAAATCTAAAACATGAGAAATTTTAAAATATTCAATAGTAGAATTTTCTGATGCATAAGCTTTAATTCTATTGGATAGGTAAAAATTCAGGAATAAAAAATCAACAAATAAAAGAACTATTGAAGACACAGAATATGTCAGAAAATTATTCAATATAATCTTATTCTGATTCCTTTTTAATCTTTTAAGTGGAACTGACTCAAATGCTGTACCACATGACAGCAGCAACTGTAAAAAATGAACTTGACCAATGAAGCATATTATTACCACTAGAAAATTACTCATGCATATATATCACATTCAGTGTCCTATTTCACATTGTAAAATGAATGTTGAGGTGTAGACTGTAGAGGAAGCAACCTGATCCTGTAGATCTGGAAGGGCCTCCAGTTCTGAATTAACATTGAGGCTATTAAGCATTTCATCTAAATTAGAGGAATGAGACTGCAACTGCACACTCCCATCATCATCACTTCCTTCAGTGATTTTTCTTTTCTCTACCAGAGACCCTGGGTCATGTTTGAAACTATACAGTTTAGTTGCAAGACCTTTAGAATCCTTCCAAGCCCTTCCCTTCATTGCTCTTTCTTCTACGACTATTAATACAGATGGCAGATGTTTTTCTCTCAGTTCCTTCAATCTGGCCTCAGTCACTGCTAGAAAACCCATACAAGCAGTAAAGACAAGTTGGCTGCTATCAAATGTTGAACCAACATGTGATTGCAATAACGTAATTGCATCACCTGCATCTTTTGTTTTAACTAATGCAGGACCTAGAATAAGAGATGAAAAATTGTGTCACTTTAAATAAGATATAAACAATAAATTTAATTCAGTTTACAACTTACACATGCTAGTTTGCCCAGATAACTCATAAACACATGAAAGTCAAATTCAATACCGTTTAAGTCCATTAGAGCCAGTGCTGTTCGAAATAGCATAACACGGTTCCCTTCAAATAGTAGCACATCCCAAACTCGAAGAACTAAGATGGAGAAACACAACATAAGATAACCTTTACAAATAAAAAAAGAAATTCAAAATCAATGCTGCAATATTAGAAGACAGAAAAAGATTCACTCCATATAAATCTCACCACTTTCCCAAGGAATTATGTTTACAAAGATTGATAGAAACCAAGATCCAGATATCCATGCCACCTGCACTCCCAAGTAATCCAGATGATTAACTGCACCAAAAGCATCAGTAGAATAAAAAAAAATCCAATCTGATTCAGAGAGACAGTTACAACAAGATTACTGAAGAGCAAAGATAATAAATACAAACCCAGTTTAGGAAATCTCTCACGCATCAGTTCCTCAAAAATAAGCTGGTCCACCTGATACATTAAAAGCTTCCATGATTACAGAGAATTACGAGTACCTCAATACAACAATTATCAAAAAAGGCTTGTGACTCGGGAAACAGGATAAAGAAGGCTTCCTTTTCAAAAAAGGAAAAAAGGACGGGGAAATGATCATTACTTGGGATTCTATCATATCCTCAGTATAATAGCCAGCAAAGTATTCATCAATAATGCCAACAAATGCCCTGAGATATCCCAATAAAACATTAGATAATACAAACAGAAGGCAAACCAAGTGTTTTGTGTTAAATAATACAAAGATAGGGTCATATATTTAAATAGACAGCATTTTTAGAAGATCATATTTACCAAATAATCAGTTAACAAAAGAAAAAATTGGTTAAAGTATATGTGGACAAGTCTGGACAGATCTGCTCTGGTTCAATTAAGCCCAAAGTTATGCACACCACATAGGCCCACATTGAAACAGGTTTGCATTTAACAAGCGCACACTAAACAGACCAATCCACCTACCTACTAGTCTTCTTTTTCTCCCTCTCAAAATACTAGATTTGTGGGCTGGTCCAAATGGTCTGTTGGCCAGTCCAAAAGATTATTTTTTAATATAAAAGAAGATTTATATAAACGCATGTGGGTAAAAAGGATTTGGTTAAACAGGTTGCTCTGCAAGCCCACACAGACCAAAACCATTCACTCCACATATTTCACAAATCAGTCTGTGTACATCTGCAGTTAAACAAACCAAGATTTTGCCTAGCCCAAGATATTGTCTATGCTGGAAAGAGGGACTGACAAGGGGAAAATATAAGAAAGCTTCCCAAACCTACCAAAAGGCATTTTCTTCTGGCATTAGAAGTAGCAATAAACCAGCAAAGAAATTCATTGCCTGCAAGTATTAAAATAACAATTTAATGACAGGTTATGATGATGATGATGACAACAGCAAAGAGTACCATTAGCACCAGTGAAGAATTGTTAGAAACCATCAAACTCAACAACCACCAGCACCACCCAAAACACAAAAACAAGAATTATGGGAATGCATAGTCAGTATATTACACTTCATACTTCACACTTCACAGGATAATGAATATTTTCAATATTTTTCTTGCAAAAATACATTTATGTTTGGAGGTATTAACATTAAGCAGGAACTAGGAATCAAGATATGCTATATATTGAAATGAATTAACATATTAAAGTTTATAACAAAAGCAAATGAAAAAGGCATTAAATCAACAAGTGATCATACGAATTTAATAGGCAGTGTTTAGCAGACACTAGCAACAATGCTGGTAAGCAAACCTATACCAAAGTTGATTTCTAAGCATCACCTTTGTTTTAGACTTATTTTTTGTTTATTCGATTGCTTAACCCTAAGACCACCAAACGGAATCATAACAAATTTTGTCCTACAACTATGTATCCTGAGGATGCAAGAGGGTCAGTCAGTATCAAGTAATTACTGACTTACCTATCTTTGAAAAGCATAATTCCAACCTTGACTTAATGAAAAATGTTTTCAAACACACAGTCAAACCAGATACATAACCAAAAGAAAACACCTAAAAGAGTCAAGCATAAGTTTCAACATAATACAAGAAAGGGAAGTAGTTTTGAAAATTATGACACATGAGAAACCAAAAGGAAATTTTCAGTATTTAACTACATCAACAACTATAAACACATTTTGTAGTTCTTGAAAGAAAAAATTCCATCATCATTTATATGTCATAATTTGTAAAAGTGGACATGTATGACCTAAATGTTGAAGAACTTAGACTCAGCATTTATCTCTATGCAAATTAATTTCATAATACATGAAATATTTATTCTCTATATAAACTGTAAGTCCAAAATTAGAAATGAACAAAAAAATTCATACTCAGATTTTTCAGTTACATTACATAACCAATAACAAGAAATTTTAATAAAAGGGAAAGTGACCTAGTCCCTTCACATGGAACATACTTATTTGGAAAGGGATGGAAATTTTATGAGTATGAAGTCTGATGAAGCTTGATATTAGAAAGTAGTAGCAGTATTTACCAAGAAAGATTCTTTTGAACTCCGATTACCTGACAGTATCCAACTTCAGGGTTATGCCGAGCATATGCTAGCAGTAAACGCCTCAAGGAATTTCTTCCATTTTCATCCAAAGCAGGGTGACCTGGGAAAGTTCGTGGTAAGTCCTGAGATAGAAAAGTATGGTTTAGTCTAAGGAGAGAGCCAGGATGCAATACAAAGCAAAAGATGCAGCACGTACAAATCAAAATAAAGTCCAAGGCGCATGCAGCTAATGACCTTCTCAATCTGCTTTTTCCATTTCACAAATGCAGCAGATAAGACATCTTGCTCCTCACTTTCATCAAGAGCTAACAGATCCTCGTAATAGCTCTCCACCCGTCGTGCCTTCACACCTATAAAGGCTTGCCAGACCTGTAACAATATTGTAGTTATAGGGAAGGTTGCAGTACTTTTCCCCCAACAAAAGTAGGAACTTCAGTGAATTAGAACAATTTTACCTCTCCTCTAAGATCCTTTGGGACTCCCCCTTGAACAAGGGACTCCAGTTCTTTCCATCGAGATGAAAGTTCTGGTAAGTCTTGATTTACTGAAGAATCTTCTGCCCTTGAGCCATTTATACCATCAACTAGAGGTTCAGATTCTTCTATAGAGGGAACATGGTTGTTGTTCCTATTTATTTCCGGACCTTTCTTTTTCTTTCCGCTTACACGAGAACTAAAAATTTCTTCAATGAAAATAAGAGATGGCCTAATTTCAGCCCAGCGTTGAACCTTACGAGTCTTTCTTTCTTCAGAGTGGTGCAGTTCCTTTCCATTGTTATTTCTGGTTGCACAGTCAGAAATAAAATTTCTGTCACTTGAATCACCCCCTTCACTAACCCTCCCTGGATTAGTACCCTGTTTTATCTCAGTACCTTCGGATGTCTTCTTGTCACTTGGGTCACCTCCTTTGTTAACCCTTTCTTGAAGTATCTCTTCTATCATATCATTACCTTCAGCAGACTTCCTGCAATTTGAGTCATCTCCTTCACTAACCCTGACAGTATTAGTCTCTTCTTCTAACTCAGAAAACTTCCTCCTACTTGAATCATCCCCATCACTTGGCCTATGTGAATTTTTCTCTTCTCTTACCTCATCACTTTCAGGTTCATCCTTCAACGTTTCTTTATGTTCTTTAGAAGTTGGTTGAGATGATACAGCTACATGTTCAAGAAAGTCACTCCATTTATCTGATCTCTCATGTTCCTCCTTCTAATATAATGAATATATCAGTTTAGGGATGATCATTAAATTGAATTTTGTGCTACTTATTCTTAAAAAAAAAAGAAAAAAATAGTTTTCAGAATTGAAAAGGACAAAAATGATCAGTAACAGCCAAAGGTTTGTCATTCTTTCCTATTTAACAAAAGCACTCATGGAGAAGGGAAAATCTACTTTCAATATTTACCCAATACAGGAACTATTTAATTACACTGATCATAAATCCGCAAATGGTACCACATTAATATCCCAAAGAAATGTGTTCGTGCACACGTACTTGAATATTGGATTGAAACATTAAACCTGGATCATCAGATACATGAAAGCAAAGCTGAAGTATGATAGTTAATACCCTGTAGATGGAAAAATACTCTCTGTATCGTTGTACGTATTGAGGCCTTAATGCAAATCCATAAGAATCCCTGTAAAACAATACATGTAATTATTGTTCTGTCGGGGAAGAAAGAAAAAAACACAGAGTACCACCCATTTCCTAAACCAGAACTAGACAATTGCACGTAACACCAGCATGTAAACTACAATTTCTAGAGAAATGCCTAGCATCACAATCTCTTAGATTCTCTCTATTATCTGTCGAAAATCACAAATCACTCAAGATTTTGTCAATAAGTTTTAACATGTTTGAAAGAGTGTATTGTTGTTAACACTTCTCTAATTTTTCTCTAATTTCTAAATAACCAATAAATCGAATTACACACTTAACGCATGCATGATTCTAAATCTACCATATACGCACGCTACCTGGAATCAACCTCCAATGAGCGCTTACTCAGTAAGGACAACAACATACTTTAAGAACAGGTAGAGTTCTACAGCCCATAGCTTTTGCTCTCAAAACCAAACCCCCAGTGCTAACTAACGCTACCACCACATGTCAGACTCAACAGCCAACTACGCGCATTACAACGATTTCAAAACGAACAATCAACCAAAGAAAATCGTGTTCCAAATTCACGATGGGGAGTGTGAACAGTAACTGTTACGAAGAAGCGTTCCAAAACCGATCCACAAAATAGCGAAAAGGTAGCACCCGAGGACGCGTGGAAAATGATTTGTAGCGTGCGATTTTTATATATTTTGTGTAAGGACGCATGCGCTTATACCTGGTGGGTTCGAAATTGTGGAGGAGATTGAAACTGAAGTGCGCCATGTTCGGTTGCGTTGGCGCGAATACGAAGAGAGAACGATTACAGTTTGGTGAGTTTTTTCCGGAGGAAAATGAAAGGGTAACTAAATCTTCTTGACGTTTTGAGAGAGTTAAGTAATAAATAAAATAAAATAAAATTATTATAACAAATAAATATATTCGTGCAGGTCCCTATAATATCTAATCAAATAATTCTTTAAATTTAATTATTTATTATCATTTCACTTTCTAAATATACCTTAATATTATCATTTTTCATTTCTTCAAAGAATAATACACAAATTCATAACCAAAATAACTACTTATTTACACGTTTTAAGTTATCCTTTCTCTTTTTCTTCACTAATATAAATATAACATCCAATTATAGATTTGTCAAATTTTTTTCATAAATACTTTTACAAAAATAAAAAATAATATTTTTTAAAATCTAAATTTTAAAGTTAATTTTTATTAATTTACTTAAATCTAATTTTCAATTTATGTATAGACAATGTAAACTAATTTTAATTTATAAAAAAAGAAAATATTTTATTTATTTATTCTTACTTTTTTTATATAAAAATTGATAGAGAATTTCATTTCAAATCTGTTTATATATAAATTATCACACGGGATAACAAGTTGATAATTTATATATAAATCAAACTTACGCTAGCTTCTGCTTGAACGAAAATTCAAACAAATGCTTATTAAAAACTCAGCAACAACTTTAATAAAACTCTAGAGACACAAGTCAATTCAAGAGATACTTATTATTTTCTACCAATTTCTGATTGAACATTAATAATGACCCTCATAAGCATGATAAGTTTCTAGAGTTGGATATTTATTATGAGGATCAAATTGAATGTTATTTCATGATTAAATATGCTGTGATAACTTTGGATTACGTGGTAATATTAATTAATTATACAACAATGAATGGACAAAATATTCACACACAAATTAATGAGCGAGCACACACCAACATTATTAATTAATTTATTATTCATCATTAATAATTGTATATTATTTGATAAAATATATTTAGAAATTTTTTATAGTATACATATTTCTATATTTTCAACTCACAATTTAATGACTTATTTCATCCTAATTGTTTTTTTTTTACTGTTAATCTGGTTCTATTAATTTTTTAGTACTTTCTTTTTTGTTAATATTACTAAATTGTTTATTATAGTCATTTTTATTGTGTATACAAATTTATGTCAACGAATTCGATACATAATCAATAATATTTTATGTGAGATGTAAAAATATCATTTTCAGAATGTAGAAGCTGATATATATATATATATATATATATATATATATATATACTTCAAATATAAAAGCTGAATAGGGAATATAGCATGTTAAAGTAGGATAATTATACCATAATGATCAGTGATCACAAGGTGGTATATAAACATTGTTATGATATCAAACTTACAAGCTGAAAAGTCAACATAACTATGTGCAAATGTAGCAGATAAACATAACTGATATTTGACTGAAGATAATCTACGTCTTAGAATAAGCCAATCCACCGTTCACTGTTGAGACTGCAGAATAGAAATGCAAAGGATGTAGCAAAGAAATCAGTAAGAAACCAATCACGATTCTTCAAGATCAATAGTTAAGAGATTCATAATATATAGTACCAGATAACGTTTCTTGTATCTATCAACGATTTCCTGGGGATCGATTCTTGTCTGTGTATAAGCATCAATCTTGTTCACCTCCTGTAAAAGAAACATTTTCGTTCACAAATGATATCTCTTTTGTAACCAGTATGTCTCAAGGGTTAGTACTTAGTTATGGCAAGTTGAAATGGAATAATCTGTCCAAGTTGTGCAGCAAATAGAGAAATTTGAATAAGATGATCATGATAAATTTATGACATAAACAAAGAGCAATTTCCACCAAAAATAGAAATTTTTGTACACACAGCTGAGTTTAGTGTACCTCAATCCATGTTGCAAGTTTTGGCCTTCCTTCTGTGATGTCATGTTTGAACACGTCAGCAAAGACAAGTTGGAATCTTTCAAGAAATGGAATATAGGCAATATCCACCTGATCATCAGAAACATATTGAAATTGCATGAAAGAAAAGCTTTAGTCATTGATAATATCACGTATTATTGGAAAATCCTACAATAACTAAAAATGAGGCTGAACTATAATATACAAGTGAGATATAAACCTCACTTGTTGAACTAGTTTTGGGAGTAATTTAGACACCAATAATCACTTTTTACACCTATGATACTAGGATTCAACATTAGGATCAAATCATGACTACTTTCTTTCATCATGTTGAGATTTTTGGGTTTTGGCTAAAGGAGGAAGAGATATTATTAAAGATAGCGAAATACTGAATTGATGTTAACTAAGATGTATTACAATATATTAGTATATTTGATATGTTCATAAAATTTATAGTACTAACTCTTTATACCAATCATAATCCTCACTAATAAGGAAAACAATCATGATAAGATAATGATATATTTCAACTAATTCTAAAAACTAAAGAGGAAATATGGAAACCAATACTAGGATAGTAAGATATTTTGATTTATTCTAACACACTACATGCATCAGACAAGCATCAGTAATCAGCCTAAGAGGCATCAAGTTTTAAAGGAAATCGAAAATCAAAGATCATTGATTTGATTTCAACTCACCAAACTGAATTGACCAAGAAAGAATGGCCCATCATCAAATTTACCAAGAGCATTCTCCAAGTACTCGAGGGTAGGACCTGATTTAAATCACCATTTTAAGAACCATCTTGTATTTGTAGAAAAAAATGAGAAAGGAAAATTTTCTCTAGTTATGAACTTAAATATCTTGCTTACTGGCTTGCTGTACAGCATCCCCTTTCAATGACGAGTACATGTCTTTGTTGAATGTATCAACATTGGATATTAGGTGTTCCCCGAACTCTTTCTTGGCAGGATCCTAGAAAAATTTCCACTTAACATAATTAATTCATTCCAACAAACAGATGAAAGGCCATGAAGAGCAAAAAGAGCAGAGCAGTTCCTAGTTCTTACACCAGGAAACAAAGGTATCCCTTCAAAGTTGGCATCTACATATTTGATCAAATCAAGACTTTCTCCCAATACCTTGCCATTGTGCTCCAAGGACGGCACCTATATACATATATATTTTAGGGGAATAAACCAGTTTATCAGTTGGTTGAATCAAAGATCCACTATAGTATCAGTTTAGTATCAGAGTTTTGATAGTATACATGATATTCTAAGTTGAAATCTCATTGTCACCATTGTAAAATAAAAAACGAACCAATTTAGCTCAAGCAAACTACCAATAAAAAGTGGAAAAAGCTACCAAAAAATGTTAGCTCAATGAAGTGAACACAACGAGGTAGCAACCAATTTATTATCCTCTACTGGCTAAGTTACTCACCTTATTTTCAGGGTAGACTTTCTCCTTATACCAAGCTGGCCTATCTTGAAGATCAATAGGGACCAATTTGATTTTGTCTTGTAGTCCCTGTAGTTTTAATTACCAATACAAGAAATAACAGTGACAGAAAGAACATTAAATAAGAGTAAATAGTCTATGTGTGTACAGTGTGAAGGGTTTTCAGAATAGCTACTTTAAAAATATATCAACAATAATCTTTTATTGGTTGAATAAATTCTTTTATACAGATGGTTTATTCATAGAAATTAAACTCAAAACAATAATATATCACAAGAAGCACACACTTAGAACTTGGCAAATAGTAGTAATAAAAATGAACATCATAAAAAGAGGACAGAACAAAGGAAGAACCTTGTAGTTCCTAGTTATCCAAACACGTTGTGCATAGGGGCAAGAATAACTGATGTACAACCTAAATAAATAGTAAAAAAAATAAGGACATGGGCAAGCAAAACCATGGAAAAGGTGAATTTTGGAGTGTGAGATGGAATCAACCTGGTGGTGCCATCAAAAAGAGGAGGTGGGTCGGAGGTGGATGTTAATGGAGGAGGACGAACTGCTTGCACACCACTGTTTGGTACAAAGAGCATTAGAGAAGAAGATAGTGTTGAAATAAAACTGTAACAGAGAGAGTAAAATTTGGAAAATGAAGAATTTTCATACAGAGTTGCCATTGACGTTGTTCTTCACAGTATCTTAAAGGATTGGATGGACAGGATCAGAATAGTGTCTATGTTCAACCGAGTTTGGCTTTTTATTCAATTTTCATATATATACATAAATTTCACATTTTTTTTATGAAAAAAATAATTGTTACTTTTTCTATATTTTGGTAAATAACATGTATGCATTAAATATTATTTAATGCATTTACAAATTTGATTAAATAATATGCCTATCACTTTAAATTTATTACCTGAATAAAATACTAAAAAAAATAATATGGAATGAAGTTTAGATCAATAAATGTTCAATCTGAAACTCAGATTGTACTCTTTGTCTTAATACATAAAATATTTTATTGAGAGACTTTAAACCATACGTGATATAGATAGTTAATCATATCTATTTATTTGTTATGGTTAAAAACAAAGGTCTTAACTAATATTTAGTCTAGCAAATATAGATTTTGCTCAACAACTACAATAAGTAACACTAATTAGTGAATAAACTTAACTGTAAAATCTTCCGATCTCCCCCATACGAATTGTGGGGCAGAAAAGGGAACAAGGTTAGGAGAGGATGATGATGGTATACTGCCAAACAATAAAGAAAGCCTCAAATTATATTAGAAAAATATTATATTAATACCTGTTTTTTTTTTTTTTTCAGACATTTTATATCTATAAATCGTTGAATCTATTATATTTTTTCACTCTATACAGTTTAACGCAAATATAATATACTTAGTTATTCATACTATGTGGGTGTCAATAATATTAGTGACATCATTGGGTTGGGTTGTAGAGATAAGAGAGAGGTGAAAATCATAAACATTTATTAACATCTTCTCATTACCTTGCATAGAAATTCTTAATATATTTTTATTATTTTAATTTTTTTTAAATATAGATAATGTTGTATATTATAAAAGAAAACAGTTTTGATAATTCAAAAATATAGAACATATCTGATATTTATAAAATTTTCCATTACAAAAATTTTGTCCATTACAAAATTACAAAACATGGTATAAAGGTTTTGTATAATTGCTTGATAATGGCATAATAGAGCACATTGTACATAATATGAGTTGACTTTTAGGATGTGGGTACTTTAGTTTTTGTATAACTCACTTTGTTGGGCACTAACATTCTCTCACTTTATTTTACTAAAATAATATTATTTTAATATAATATTACAAAATTACTATTGTCATTTTATTTAAAAAATAAGCTTTAATATTATCTTGAGAATTTGATTCACCAAGAAACGAATTCTGCTTTGAATTGAAGCGTTTCACATATTTCATAGGATTAAAATTCTGTTTGCATCAAATCGAATTTTAAATAAGTTTTTTATATATATAATATAGAAAAATATTTAAATTTTAAATTAAATATTTTATTAAAATAAAATTTTAATATTATAATAAAATAATATATATAATTAAGTATTTTATTTAAATATATATATTAATATTTAAATAAAAATTATTATATTAAATAATAATTTTTTATTATATTTATATTTATTAGTATAGTATTTAAAAATTAATATTAAATATTATTAAATAATAAATTTTAATATAAAAATTAAATATAAAATATTATTAAAATAATTATTGTTAATATTAAATAATAACATTAATATAAAAATACAAATATTTAGAATTTATTTTAAATATAGATATCTAAAATCATATATTATTAACAAAGATAATGACATACTAAAAATTTAATAAATATAAATATAGTTAATATTAAAAAAAATTATTAAACATAACCATAAACAGTAAAAATCGATAAATACAAGTATTAACATTGATATTACTAAAATTTTAATTTGTATAATGGTGTATAGTTCCACAACGAGAATGACATCAATTACGTGTTGGATTTTGTCATTGTGATTGTTATTTTTGAATTTCAAGAGAAATTTTGTGGACATTCATGAACCTCTAAATTTTGAAATGCAATTGAGAAATTACCTGAGTGGTTAACATAATCCAATTGGTAAAGAGAATTTATATAAGCATCCGCCGAAGTTGGAGTTAAAAAATCTACTCCAAATAAGTTTGAGAAGATATCCTTTGAAGTTGCTAAAAAATTTTTTTTTTTATCAATTTGTGTTCAGTTATGGCATCATATATTGCAGAGGTAAGAAAACATGATATGTTGAGGATCGTCATATGATAGTGTGAAGGTTGTATTGGTTTCAAAAGTGGCTCTAGTCCTTGGTTATTGTTGGACTCTTGGATCTTTAAGTAGTTGTCGTACAGATACAAAAATGATAAAATTGATAATGTATCATTGCATGTATTCTCTTGTATGAAATAATGGACCTTACATTAGATGACCCACTAATATCAATTCATGTCTATTGTTCCATATGTTGATTCAATGAGCATGTTTTGTAACCCAATTTTCGTTGTGTCTTCCCTTCATGTCAATCTTGTGTAGATAGTCCAAATTATTTAGTGGAGAATGAACTTCTTGTAACAAATCGAATTATAACTTCATTCTATCATATTGGTATCATTCAACAATAACAAAAGAAATGATAATTGTACATATAATTCACAATTAGACATCATTGTAAACTTAAATTGGAGTATTGATCTTGGTAATAACAGATCATTCTCTCTCATTTCAAATCTTATAATTACTAGCCCAAACAAAAAAAAATATCTCATTTCAAATCTTATAATTAACATCTTCAGCCTCAAAATCCAATTATTTATAGCAATATGCTTAGAAAAACAATCTCACACACAAATACATGTAATTAATAGAAAAAAAAAAACATTAAGGTTGATTTGAAACATGAGCGTACAACAAAAAAAAAATATTAAAATCCCAAAACACATGAATCACGAAAATAGATTTGAAGCAAAACAGAGAAAAAAAATTACTCAACTACCAAATGTTAAATCATAATCCGAAAGTATTACCAAATGTTAAATCATAATACGAAAGTATTGAAACATTGACTAACCTCCTATCATTGTTACATATAGAAATTTTTAATATGCTTCTACAATTCCAAATTTTTCCTCTACGTGTTATATATTATAAAAAAAAAGAAGTAGATTGAGTAATAAAAACATAGAACATATGCTGTATTTATTGTTTGATAATGACTTGAATAATGGAACACATTACATATAATGAGTTAATGGCTACAATACAGGTATTTTTTTATTTTTATATAACTCAACGTTCATATTCCACTATCCTTATAATATAGAAAATGTATGTTGAAGTGAAAATATTGCTCTGAACAAAGGGAAGAGATGGGATGGTAAACTGCATAGCACTTGGAAGAAGGAGGAGAGTAAGAAAGGTTGCGAATGTGGATCCTAGTTGAATGGAATTTGGCCAGTCTCACTCATAATTCTAGGGTTGGGTTGTGCTCACTGCTTGGTGGGTACAATAAAAGTTGCACAACAATGAAATCAGACCTCGAAAGAGATATAGAATACATCGAAGGATTCTATGCTCTAATGCTCTTCTCCCACCACTTTGTTTATCAAGTTTAACAAATAATTTAATCCAATACATTGGTTAAACCAAAGACAGATCTAATTTTCAAAACACTTGTTAAATGCATTGATAATTAGAAAATGCAATCAGCACAACGATTTGACACATCCATGTATAATTAACAAAATAGCATAATTATATAACAATGAACTGTGATCACAAGCTGGTACATAAACATTATTGTGACATCAAACAAACAAGCTGAAAAATGAACATAATTATCAAACTCTCTTGCAACTCTAGCAAATAAACACAGACGATATTTGATTAAAGATGCATCCCATATTCCCATGAATGCAAAGGACGCTTTATTGGCACAATCGACATCTTAGAGGAAGCTTGAAGCAATCCTACATTCACTGTTGAGGCTGCAGTGAAAGTAGCAAACAGATCAGTAAAAAACCAGTCACAATTCTTCAGAATCTATAGATAAAAGATTAAAAGTATATTTTGTACCAGAAATCGTTTCTTGAAAACATCAATGATTTCTTGTGGATCAACTCTTGTCTCTGTATAAGCATCAATCTTGTTCAGCTCCTGTAGAGGAAACATTTCGTTCACACATGAATATTTCTTTTGTAACACATGTATGAAGGGTTAGTAGTTTGGCTTCTGATCAAAAGCATGAGATTCAGGACCAAGTTCAATTGGAAAAAATCTGTCAACCCTTATGAAGCAACTAGCAAAATTTACTTATGACGATCATTAAGATGAATTCATCGTACAAACAAAGTGCCATTTCTACAAACAATGAAGGAAATTTTACACAAGACTGATTATAGGTACCTCAATCCATGTTGCAAGTTTAGGCCTTCCTTCTGTGATGTCATGTTTGAACAACTCAGCAAAGACAATGTGAAATCTTTCCACAAATGGAATATACGCTATATCCACCTGATCAGATAATCATATAAAATTATAAGAAAAGCTATATATACATTGATATTATCAAATACTACAGCAGTATGCTACTTTTTGGATTAAATCATGAGTTCTTCCTGTTATCATATTGAAATTTTTATATTTTAGATACAAGGAGGGAGAGATAAAAAAGATAATGAAATACTAACTGATATATTAACAACTATAAAAATGTATTGGTATCTTATACATTTACTATTCATAAAACTATAGTAATAGTTCAAAATTTTGGATAACTTTTTTCATAAACATTTATAGGTGAAAAAAATTAGAAGGTAAAATAAAAAAAATATGGTAATTAATCCTAAGAAAGAAAGAGGAAATGGGGAAACTAATCCTAAAGAGATAATTTAAAATATGATAAGATGTTTTTATATAACATCACATGCACCGCGACAAGGATTGGTAATTGGCCAGAAAAACAGCAACTTTAAACGGAAAATGAAAATTGAAGATCATGTAATTGATTCAACTTACCAAACTGAATTGACCAAGCAAGAATGGCCCATCATCAAATTTACCAAGAGCATTCTCCAAGTATTCAAAAGCAGGACCTGATTTAAATCACCATTTTGAGGACAATCTTGTATTTGAAAAAGAATAAATGAAAAGAAACAATTTCCTATATTTACAAAGTTAAGTATCTTGCTTACTGGCTTGCTGTACAGCATCTCCTTTCAATGAAATGAACAGGTCTTTGGTGAATGTATCAACATGGGATATCAATTGCTCACCGAACTCTTTCTTGGCAGGATCCTAAAAAAATTTCAACTTAACATCACTAATTCATTCCAACAACTGAAAAGAGATGATATAGACCATGAAGGGCAAAAACAGAATCAATACGTGAAGTTCTTAGCTCTTACAGTGGGAAACAAAGGTGTCCCTTCAAAGTTGACATCTACATATTTGATCAAATCAAGACTTTCTCCTAATACTTTGCCATTGTCCTCCAATGATGGCACCTATAAATATATTTTAGGGAAACAAATTCAACTGGCTCAATCAAATCAACATAGCAACCCTTTTATTATCCTCAGTAGTCTAAGTTACTCACCTTATTTTCAGGGTAGACTTTCTCCTTATACCAAGCTGGCCTATTTTGAAGATCAATAGGGACCAATTTGATCTTGTCTTGTAGTCCCTGTAGTTTTAATTACCAATACAAGAAAAACAGTGACAGAAAGAACATTAAATAAGAGTAAATAGTCTATGTGTGTACAGTGTGAAGGGTTTACAGAATACCTACTTTAAAAATATTTCAACAATAATCTTTTATTGGTTGAATAAATTCTTCTATACAGATGGTTTATTCATAGAAATTAAACTCAAAACAATAATATATCACAAGAAGCACACACTTAGAACTTGCAAATAGAAGTAATAAAAATGGACATTATAAAAAGGGGACAGAACAAAGGAACAACCTTGTAGTTCCTAGTAATCCAAACACGTTGTGCATAGGGGCAAGAATAACTGATGTACAACCTGATCCAATAGTAAGAGAAATAAGGACTTGGGTATGTGAAAGTTGAAGCAAAACCATGAAAAGAAGGTGAGATTTGGAGCGTGAGAGGAACTAACCTGGTGGTGCCATCAAAAAGAGGAGGTGGATCGGAGGTGGATGTTAATGGAGGAGGATGAACAACATGCGCGCCACTGTGAAAGTTACAGAGAGCATTAGTGAAGAGGGTAGTTTTGGAATAAAAAGGTAACAGAAACAGAGAAGAATGTAGAGAATGGAGATTTTGTTACAGAGTAGCCATTGACGGTGTTCTTCACAGAATCTGAAGGATTGAATGGACAGAACCAGAATGGTGTCTAAGTTCAAGCGAGTTTGGTCATTTTATAGGCAAGTTTGGTCCTATGGGTCCCACCAATTACCAACGTGTCTGAGTTTTCGTTTGAAATCTTAATTCAATACGAAAAATAACGTACGTAACCGTTTCATGATCCAAATTCGAAACAGTAAGCTGATGTCAAGAAAAAGCTAACTCTAGAAATGCTTCTTGGTCGTATTTGATAAAAATAAATAACAAATGGAGATTGATTTGCTCCCATGAGATTTATGGGATGAATTTCTTCTTACAGCATAATTTTAGACCTACAAGTTATATAGTTTACATTATAACTATAAAATAAAATTAATTTTATAAAATGATATACTAATAAATAATATATCTCTTAATATATATATATATATAAAATATCACGTTAACTTAAAAAAAAAATCGAATTATATTATATAAGTAAAGTTTAAACCTCACTTCAATTGATTTTGGAAATAAATTAGACTTAGAACCCGATTAAAAATTGTTGGGCCGGTTAATATATTATATCTTATTGGACACTAAAATCTCTTCTACGCGGTTTAAGCCGTTCTAATGATTGACAAAGTTGTTAATGGATAGTTATATAATTGTTAATGGATAGCTATATAGAAAGTTGATTGTTAAACTTAAATTAGATCACTTCTTAACTAGTCATGTTCCACTCGAGAAAATCTGTTCGACATAGAAAAAAGTATTAGGAAAATTTTATATCAATTAAAAATAAACTGAATTATAATATATAAATAAGACATAAATTTTATCTTTTAAAACAATTTTAAAATGAATTAAATTTATAATTAATTCTTATATATATATATTATGTATAAATAAGAGCAATAGGATGACTTTTCTTTCTATCTAATAAATACAAATAAAATTATTTCACATACTAAAGTTATCCCCTATATCTCTATTATATTAAAAAATATGTTTCTCCAATTCAATTTCTCTTCTTCATCTGTTTTCGTGTTATATTGAAAAATATGTTAAAATTATATATATATTTTTTTTATTTCTTTCCTACGATCTTTTAACCACGAACACTTCTAACCATATTTCTAACGTACATAATCTTGTCTACTTTCATTCACAGAAAGTCTTATTGTTTCTGTTTTTTATTCTTCCATCTATTATTTTCAGAATAGATATATGATAATCATTGTTAGTGTTAAAAGCAAATTTGAATTTCTTGATAGAATTATACAAGAACCTCCACAAAATAATAGTTTTTTATATTTTTTTTGGAAAATATCTAATAATATAATTTATCCTGAATTCTTTACTTTGAATTATTGCAAAGGATTTGAAAACCTGTTACTCACATGTAGGGTAATCATTTCTAATTTATAGCATTAAGTATAGGTAGATATTTTAACATAATTTTTTTACAGAATTATTGAATTATTATTATTATTATTATAATTTGGGAGGAAGTGAAAAGCTTTAAACCAAGTCCAGTTTATTCCTAAATACCACAATGTTCCTGTAACTTTTTTTTGGTATTCTTAGAAACAAAATTATCAAGTCACATAATTCCATAACCTTAACCATTGTACAATAATATTAAATCTACTATTCTTAGATATTTTATCATAAATTTCTAAAGTATTTTTTTTGTCATAAAACAATAACGTCGTCAGATTTTTAATAATGATGGTATTTATAACAAACATGAATTCCTCTAAGTTATAAACTTCACATTAACAACAAATATGAATAACATCATCATTAATACTACCAAAGTTATTAAAGAACCTCATGCATAACAACATAAATCTCATTATTTTTGTTTCATTACTCAACCGTATGAAGCGATTCCATCACAAAATCATACAACCTCCTCCTATTATGAGTAATGTTTTCTTTCTTATTTTTACCAATAGTTTCATGAATCAATCATGATAGATTCTTAATTCCAGAGGCATTGATTATGTTATCTCATAAGAAAGAATTTTACTTTTTATTCTCCCATTAAACCATTAACTATCTGTCTACTCAATGAAGAAGTTATAGTTAGTTATCCATTCTATCTTATAAAATTTTCTAATTCATTTTTCTTCATTGATGTTGTTTTATACCATCATTCACATTCAATCTCATCTTCATGCTTCTTCATTAAACTATATTTTAATCTTCTCTTCCAACAATTATTCTATATAGGACATGAAAATTAAGATGATACTAAGATGATACCATTGCCATTATTGTTAGTCTATACAAACTCAACACTTCTCCTTGGTTCATAATACTTTCATCACTACCATTCTTGTTATTGATAATAATCATATCATTAAACCCTCGTATTCTCAACTACCCATTCTATACCTATTCATTTATTATAAATAACTAAAATTTCATTTGTGCAATTACTCCAAACAATATAACTTTTCTTTTCCTAATAATATTTCACATGCTTCTAGTTATTTCAAATTTTTATATATTATATATTATACTTCCTAACCATTATCGATAATTATTTTAATAAACTAGGTTAATAATATCGTGTTTAAATTTTTAAATTAAAATTTGGATACTAATTACAAATTTATTCTATTATATTTAAAAAATTTATTAAAAAAATTAAAAATAATATATATAATATTTTTAAGAAACATAAGAAAAGTAAGAAAAAAAATTTGAATTGGATTGAGTTTCATCGATCTAATTTGTTTAGTTTAAATTAAATTATTAAATAATTAAATATATTTAGTTATAATGAACTATTTAAATGACTTATCAAATACTTAATTCATCCTATTTTCACGACAAATTTGTAAAACAATATCCATCTAATCTAATTTATATAACCTTTAATCATTACTTAAATAATTTTAACCGTATAATATCTTAATTTTAATTTTTATATCAAATATTTTAAATTTAATTAACGTGTATTGATATTATAACAAAAATTACATTTTTATCTAAAATAAACATTTTAAATATAATAAGTATATTTATTGTTTTGTATAAATTTTATTTACTTTGATATTAGGAGTATGGTAAGTATTACATAAAAATATTGTGTTTAGTTTATTGTATAAGTTGTGTAGCAATAATATGTGAGGATTGATTTTTTTATTTAATTGTAATCTTAAAGATAATAATAATAATAATAAACTTCTAATAAAACACGTTATTGTTGTTGAATTCAAATATTAAAACTAAATATTTTATTAAATGTAAAATAAAAAATATGATATTTTTAGAGAGAAACAATTTATTTAACTGGATTTTATAATTTTTTATATATCTAAAAACTATTTTTTTATAATAAATATTTTTAAAATACACTTTTATTTGTATAAATATTTTTTAAAAAGTAAAATAAAATTTTATTTTTATAATTATCCGGAGAAAAAGATTCATAAACATAAAAGTCATACTAGAGGGTGTATAACTTTCACTTTGTTGTCAAATATTTTAATTGCACACGTATTTGAAAGAAGAAGTGCATGTTCAAGATCACATAACAATTAAGAAAATAAAAAAGTTGTGTGCACATTTGACTAGAATCTGAGTCAAAATCCTGTCTAGATTCAAGCAAGTTCTCAATTTAAAACAATTTTAAAGTGGTGGCATAAAGTTAAGAATTATATCTTAGTTGATTACATTATTAAAATGGGTTGATTTGTACTTAGTTCAAAGTTAATGAAATATATTTTAATAAATTTACATTTTGTCTTCACATGTTTGTCTTCATGATGATTTTTATAAAACTTATTTTAAATTACTTTTCTCCTTTTTTTTTTTTTCTAAGAATGAAAAAAATTAAATACATTGCTCCTAATTCATTTAATACTTAAACTTTATTGAACCAATTTTAATTAAGTTTTTATTATATTGAACAAGTTTTATAAAGATAAAATAGTTAAGTTTTGATTGCTATAATAATATAGAATTTATAAAAATTTTCTGATTTCTATCGATTTATCTATAAAATTTTTGAATAAAATAATTTTTTTTTAATATTTAATAATTAAATAAATTTTCATAAAACGATAAAAAATTAAGTTTTAAATATGAATTAGACTTTTTTTATATCATTGTAATAAAAATAAATAAAAAAATAGAAATTATGAAGAAAAAATAAAAAAAAAATTATTAATATTTAATGATTGAATGAATTTTCATAAACTGTAAAAATTAAATATTGATTTGGTATCATATGATTATCTAAAAACATGTGAAAATAAGGTATTTAATATATATATATATATATATATAAAGATAGATGTACAAAAGCATCAATATTATGAGAGATTAGATTAAAGTTGTGATAAAATTAAAATAGAAAATTCATAATATTATCTATTTCTAAATAAATTATATTTAATAAAATTAAAAATATTTTTCCACCAAATAACTTATTTTTATGTTGAAGATTATAATTAACTAATTAATTAATTAATCAATAAGAGAACATCTGAAAATAATACAAGATTTAACAATTACATTTTTTTATTGATGTTGTACATAGTTTTCAGATACAATAATAGAATATATATATATATATAAAAGAAGTAATTTTCTAATTTAATATTATTTTAACCAAAATTTTCCTACATGTTAAAAAGTAATCATCAAACAATAAGTTTTATCTAAAAAATAACTGTAATAATATTATAGGTAAAAAAATCATTTAATTTTTTATAAAATTTCGGAAAATTTATTCAGTTAATACATAAGGATGACAAGTATCATCACGTATATTATATTTAATACGGTTAATATTAAGGAGTCAATTTATTTCATATTTTATTTGTAGTGGAAAACCTATTTTATATAATTTTAAAAAATTATCTAATAAGAGATGTAATAAAACAAAATTAAGTTGTTAAAATTTATTATTTCTCTCAAGATTTAAGATTTTATCATCATTAAACTTCATTATTTCAATATTATAATATTTTATTAATCAGCAACTATTTTTTTTTTTTTCTAATTTATGTTTTATAATGGGTAGTTTCATGATATTAGTACTCGAGATTTTAATTTTATTATTATAAGTGAAATGTCTAAATTTTTCAAAAGTTGGTATAAAGTATTAAAATTTTTCATGATTAACCCATCGAAACATAAGTATTTTTTTCAAAATAAATATTTTAATATTTGCATAATTTTTTATTTATTTTTCTACATCCTTGATAAGGAATGCTACTCATTTATAAACGTTAATATATCTTATTATCATTCATATTCATAAGTTTAATCTTATTCTACAAAAAAAAACACAACTTACATTTTTTATTACATCACGTTTTTTAAATTAGAAGTATCTTCAACTTTTTTTTTTCTATAAATGAGACAAAATTCATATAGTAAATGTCCATTTTTAAAATAAATAAAAATAACAAAAAATTTTATTTTTATCCTCGGTGAGGTTAGGTAGAAGAATGGGTGTCAATTACAGAGAATGAAAGTAATAACAACTTCCTATAGCATATATATATATATATATATATATAAAATTAATTAATTAATTTTGAACCATTTAATGTAATTGGAATTGGAATGTGTTCCTAAATGAATTTCAACAGCATTTCAGATCATAACTTCTATCACTATGTGAAGAAGTGAGAACAAAGGTTTTCCAAATGGACACTTAGAATTATGCTTCATCATTGAACATCAACTTTAAAGAATAATCACAAACTTTTCCTCAATTGGCAATTGACACCAATGTACTAAACAAATTATTCTCACTACATGGGTTTTTATTGTTTTGGGGAGGGAGTGTGAGTGTGTAGAGAAGATGATGCAATTGCTAGAGAAATATAAGCAATCATATGGAGCTCAATCAATCCATGATGAGTTGGAATTGAGTTTCTAAGCTACTCAGACTTCTGGGCCAGACTTAATACCACTCCAATGGTAAGACTTGAGGCTACAAAACCAAGAGATGCCTCTGTGGAGACATGGAATCCTGAAGGAATGAATGAGAAGATGTGAAAAATCAAGCACAGCAAATTTTTGTAGAAATTGTTATGTGGACAAGCAATGTATACTCACCAAAATAGTCCAGTATCATCTTAACCCCAATAAATCCAAGAACAACAGCAATGGAGGGCTAAACAATACAAAAAATGGATATCAATAACAGGGATGGAAGTAAACAGAAGCATTGGAAGATAATACAAACAATAAATATGCAGCACGCATTATCCTAAGAAGAAAATGAAATTCTAGGTAGCAGATTGTCCTGAGATAGTGTTCCTTTTTGGATTAACTTTAGTATAAAATATTAGATTTAAAAATATATGACAGATGTTACAAATCAATCATAATTTGTTTCAAGATTTATTACATAGGACAAACTACTAATAAACCTTTGAACCAAAAATTTTGACAGAACAACCACAAATTTGAGATTCTCAATGATGTACATCAAATGGACCACCAACAATTTTGGTTTCTGGAAAGGAATTGAATAGGCAATGCTGCATTTAAGATGTAGATGTGCAATCAAAATACAAGCCTACATAAAGGATAGATATGTAAACAGCAAAAGAATTATGCATCAACCAAGGTACTTCAACTCTGACAAAGTCCTTATTAAGTAAAACAGACAAAGTCCATATTTACCTGTAAGTACTTCAACTCTGACATACCATCAGAAATTATTAAGTAAAGCGACCTTAAACCTACATTTGACAAATAAAAGTGGTTTAAATACAAATAAACTTATGAGAAAAAGCATCAATAATTGTTGGACGGATACACATGTGATATGAGATTATAACAAGAATGAACTATTTTGCCTCTCCGCCTCCACAGGACAGTGAAGTAGAGAAATATAGTTAGAAAAGAACCATTTCTGTGAAACAAATTCTTAGTTATATAATTATTTATTACAATATGTTCCCCAAGCAAAAAGATGGACTATCCTTAACAGCTTTAATTATAGTTCGTAAGCTTTCTGGGAATCAATCAGGTCTACTAAAGAAAACACAAATCCCAATTCCAAAACATTATAGAAAACAAATTCAGATATACATGGAGGGAATGAAAGCAAGAGAACTTACCCAAAATGGCAAAAAGATTAGACGTAAAGACAATAAATGGATCCCGTGTTACACCAAATACTGCAGGTATTGAGTCAACCTAAAAAAAGTTGAGTTAACATTCCAATGCAAAATTAACTAGAAATTCCACATGAAATAGATGGATGAGAAAAACCTACTGCAAATGCAATGTCACTGAGTTCAATAACAGCTACAGTAAGAAGCAACGGGGTGGCCTGCCCAAAATGTTTGATCCCTGTTAGAAATCAAGTTGAAATTAATTTAATTCATAAAAAATATTTTTTATTGAAAAAGAAAGAATAATGATGATGTAATAAAAAGTTCAATGTAGTCACGTTGTGAAAAAATAACAATTCATCAAAATAAAGATGATTAATAATTTTACAACTTACTTTCCACACCCCATCAAGATTTGTTATAAATCGATCTCCATCATAAAAAGCTGCAACAATTTTGTAAGAAGTAAGATTTTAGATGATAAGATAACAACACAACACACTTGAATAGGAGTAATGTCAGGTGAAAAGCTATGTTATCAATTGTAGATTGTGGAAAATGGCAGTAAGTCAATAATCCACTATATCTTATAGTGTATAGAGCAAGAGCATATATTCGGAGGTCACATAACAGTTGAAAAATATGATATATATCAATTATATATGTATAGAACTTGTGTTGTTCGCAAATAAAAATTGGCATATGTTAACTCAGAAGTTCAACGGGCTGAAGACTTGTAGTGATAACAAGATGAAGAAGCACACACACTGCAACCACAACAATGATAGCAGCTGCAATAGCGATGGAGTTACAATCATGGATTTGAGAAAATTCCGCAATGTGATAGCACTATAGTGGCTATTTAACAACAGTAGTGAAATGTACGCCAACAATATGGATTGACCCAGGGGTAGAATGAGCATACATGTAACCATGTAGCTTCACCTTGTTTATCCATGTATTCTAATCAAACATTCCAAAAAAGAACAGCGGATCAACCCAATCAAAATTACTTTTTGCATTTACCAAGCAACATTAGTTGCACTTATATACACAAACATGAAGATAAATTCCATCAGAAAAAACTAAAGTTTTCTAAACCATCAGCCAATTAAGCTTTGATTCAGCCATTTCTACTTAAACATACATTTGGATTTTAACCAAGTCAGATTAAGATTTCTACCAATTCTTGTGATGTTTCAAAAAGAAAGAATAAAATTCAATTTCAGAATACGCAATAAATCAGCAGCAAATTCTCCGACTAGGAGAGAAATAAATAATCATGATTCGAGAACATTACTTGTTACAGGGATAAATTTCTGGCAGGTCTTCACCAAAAAGTTATCTGATAAGTCAGATTCATCTTCTTCACTGGCAAACAGCTATCCATAAAACAATAAACATGCTGTGATTAAATCCAGTCCATAGAATTGAAAATACCACAACAAGTATGAACCTCCTAATATTATACTGTTAGAGATAAAAAAAACCATTCCGGTGATTCTATCTAAAAGTTTAATCTTTTAAATGATTTGTTTGTGATATCATATGTAAGCTTCTCTGACTAGGTAGTCAGGGGTTTGACATGACTCTCATTCCTTCATAATTAAAATGAATTTCAGAAGTAATAATAAAATGGGCTTATTAATATCAATATTCATGTGCTTCTGTCTGATACCTTTAGCTATTAAGGATCTTGTTTCCTTGACAAACATGAACATGAGTGGTGTTATAAGAGACCAATATAAGGAATCTAAATTTTGGAAACTATGAACCTTCACCTTAAATGATGAGTAGAGTAATATTGCGGCCAAGAGAAGGTTGACTGCTTCAAATCTCTAACATCATGAAAATGAACAAAATGTTCAGCAACAAGTATAAAAGTCACTAAAAGGAAAAGTAAAATATGGAAAATATGTCCATCATGAAACACACCTGAAGGGTCACTGTTCCAATGAGTATTAACGTCAGGCGAAAGACAACTGCACCAGCAATACCATAGGAGAGCACACGATTCTGTAAGTTCAATAAGTATAGGAAAACTGATCAATTAAAAGTTTTTTTATTATTATAATTACATTAAAGAACTCAGAATCAAGAACTCATTAAAATAAGAAGTTGAAATTGCTCATAGTTTACCCCCGACAACAAGTTCTATACATCACCTGATATGCAAACGGCACTTTGAAGTAATTGAATATCAGAACAAAGACAAAGAGATTGTCTACAGAAAGACTTTGCTCCAATATGTACCTAAGAAATGCATAAAAGTCAAAGGCCATTATCCTAGTCAATACATAGCTCATGAAAGTGAAAGCAAAGAAGAGAGAGAGGGAGAGAGAAAGAGAGATGAAGGCATCTGAAACACCCTAAATGATAAGTAATCTTTAAGAAACTTGATACAATATCAAACTTTGATCACCCAGAACCTTAACTATTCTAGCACAGTAAAATTGGACCAACTTTCCAGTTGATAACGAAATTAAATTATTCAGCATACCCAGCAAAAAATTCGGATGCTTTGTCAAAACCTTCCTTAAAACCCAAACCAACACCAAATGCCACCGCAGTGCACACCTGCAAGAAATCATAATCAACTGATGTAATTCTAAATTCTAAACAACAAAAGGAATTGTAAGAGAAAGCACTAAAGACATTGTTAGTAGAGGTGTGCCCACCCATAAAGCTACAGTTCTAATGGAGGAATTGTAATCTTCATTCACTAGAGATTCCTGAGTAGGAGATTTGTCAATGTTGCCAATGTCATCCTTTGGTTGAGCATTAATCCTCTTTACTGCTGCACATTCATACGACTACTACTTACAATTATTTAGAGAGGGAGAAATTATATATATAATACATGCATCAGAAAAGAATAGCTTAGCCTCCAACTCCAACATGGGATTATAACTACAAAAAAAATGGATTTCTATGCATAATTTGAAACACAAGGGCATGTTTGATTCCCTTTTCACTTTTTGGTTTTAAAAACTGTTTTCTAAAAGAATTCCACACTACTCATCGATCAATTTCTCATTCAAAATCTATTAAATTTTGAAAATTGTTTTGGAAACAAGTGTTTTAAACACTAAAAAACAGATGCTTCCTCCTCTTCTTCAACCTTCCCTGAATTTCACACTCTGCTATGTGCCTAGCAGCACCCTCAAATGCCTATCTGGACAGTCTTATTTAGTAGCATTACAAAAACTAAAACCACATAGAAATCAAACACACCCTAAGTTTTTTAGTGGATATAAGAGGAAGTAAACAAAGCAAACAACTTTTGTTGTTTTGAATAATGGGATCGTCACCTGAGGCATAATTGTCTTGCCCAATTCGTCTGGAGCATAAAAGGGGAACAGGGTGAGGAGGACGATGATGGTACACTGCCGTACACAAAGAAAACCCCGAATGATATCAGTGACATGTTTGGGTTTGAGGTAAGAGAGAAAGAGAAAGTAGGAGCAGACCTGAACAAAAGGAAGAGATGGGATGGTGAAGTGCATGAGCAGAGTGTGAAAGGCTGCGAATGTGATCGAAGTTGAATGGAATTTGGACGCCGTTGAGAACAACAGAGGCCAATCCCATAACTCTGGGGTTGGGTATGGCTCACTTCTTGGTGAGAACAATACAAGTTGCCACACAACACAACAATGAAATCAAAGTTGAAAACAGAGAAGGAATATAGCGAGGAATTTCTGTTCTGGTGCTCTTCTCCCACAGGGGTTTTTTTCGACCAGAATTGCAAAGGATAAGTTCTTGTTTCTGCCAGGTTTGTATTGGGTTTGTGTTTCGATGAAGAGTGGTCACCGCTTTCTTTTAATAACGATCTACAAATATTAAAATGCAGGTTTCTAGAAATTTTATTATTTAAAATTAATGTAGTATTTACAAAATAATGGTATTAATGTAATATTTATATAAAATTATAAATAATGTTTTTCTTATATCATATGATACAATTTTGTTGACCATAGATCATACCTAATGATGCAGATATCTAAATATTAAAATAATTAAAAGTTGATATTATAAAAGAAAATGGACTTTATTTCCTACCTCACATTCTTATAGGAGTGTCAAACAAGTTCAACTTAAGATAAATTTTACTCACAACGAATGAGAAATAAATAATTCAAATAGTACGAATATATATACTTGTAAATATTTAAGGAATTGAAATTTTATAATTTTTTAAACTTCACAGTTACAAATTAAAAAGTTTTAGCCTTTTTGTTTGTTTGCAACGATGTATTGTTTTAAGGAAATGGAGAAATTAAAATGTGATAACGATGTTGGTGGTTGGGAATAGATGATGAGTCGAGAAAAATATACAAATTAAAATAGATTTCATTCCTCCTAATTTTCGTAATTTTACTTTGAGGTAAGTTTCATTCATATTCTTGTTGCATGTTGTATTAGGATCAATATTTTATAGGATCAATAGGATCAATAGGATCAATATCTTTTATCTTTTATCTTTTATCTTTTATTTTTTATCTTTTATCTTTTATCTTTTATCTTTTATCTTTTATCTTTTATCTTTTATCTTTTAAGATAGTTTAATTCTTTATAAATAGAACAATACAGATTGTACTCAGTGTGGAATTTTGATCAATATTGAAAGTATTTTTGGGTTTTTCTTCTAACATGGTGCAGTGAACGTGGAATAATAAAGGCACTATCACTTCAAAAGCTTTTACCAATTTGATTGCGGCAAATTCAGATACAACTTCTCAATCCGTTATTCTTGAAGAAAGTTCTAATCAAACTTAGTTTACTCTTTCAAAGAAGCAATATCACGCTTTCCTGGCTCTCATTCAACCCAATAAGGATGTTCCTCCCTCTGTGAATCACATCCAACCTCCTAAACATTCCTCCTCAGGTACACCTTTACTTTCTTCTTCTCTATGGGTGCTTGATAGTGGTGCTACTGATCACATTTGTCCTTCTCGACATTTGTTTGATACTCTTAATCCAATTGAACCTATACATATTTCTCTTCCTAATCATACTACTGTTTTAGCAAAATTCTCAAGAACTATTAAATTAGGTGATTTAGTTTTGCTCAATGTTCTTTATGTACCTCATTTTACAATGCATTTGATTTCTATTCCTAGGCTTACTTCTTCTAATTATCTAATACTTTTTTACGATGCCAATTGTCACATTGTGCAAAAGTCCACCTTGAAGACGATTGGTGTAGCTAAAAAGAAGCAAGGCCTCTTCTATCTTTTGAACTCTGTTGAGCATGACTTAACTGCATCTACTTTAGTTGATATTCATCCTCTTTTTAATCAATGTTTTTCTACTATTGTCCATGATACATCGTCCAACAATGCTGTTAATAATAATACCTTGAATGATTCTATGTTGTGGCATTCCAAGCTTGGTCATGTCCCTAACAAAGTAATGCAGGAAATATGTTCTCAACATTCAAATATTCCTTTTCATAAACTTGAAGTTTGTGATGTTTGTCACTACTCTAAACAAAAAAATTTATCTTTTCCAAACAGTCATACAACATCTTCCAGATTCTTTGAACTAATACATGTTGATATTTGGGGACCTTTAAATGTTAGCTCTTTTCAAGGATACAAATATTTTTTAACTGTTGTTGATGATTACAGTTGTTTTACTTGGGCTCATTTATTAAAAACTAAATCTGAAGTAAAAGTCATACTTCCCTCTTTTATTACTTTCATTGAAAAACAGTTTGATGTTNNTAAAGGTATTTTACACGAAACTTCATGTGTTGAACGACCACAACAAAATGGAATTGTTGAACGTAAGCATCAACACATTCTTAATGTATGTCGTGCATTACTTTTTCAAGCTAAACTTCCAGAAAAATTTTGGTCATTTGCCATTCGACAAGCTATTCACATTATTAATCGATTACCTACTCCCTTATTATCTCAGAAGTCACCCTTTGAGATGATTTATAATTGTAAACCAGACCTCACTGAGCTCAAGGTCTTTGGTTGTTTGGCTTTTGCAACCATTTTATCTTCTCAGAGAACCAAGCTTGATCGTTGTGCATCTAAATGTATTTTTCTAGGCTACAAAAATGGTACTAAAGGTTTTCTTCTTTTCAATTTAGATAACAAATCTTTTTTAATATCTAGAGATGTGTTATTTTATGAAAAGATATTTCCTTATTCTACCAATATACCATCCTCTGATTCCTCTCTACCAAACATTGACCATAATAATGACCCTCCTATTTTTTCTGATCCTATTCCAACTACTACTTTATCTACACCTCAATTACCTTCTTTAGATACAACTAATGATGCAAGTCAAGTCATAATCCCTCAAACTAGAGCTTCAACTAGAATTAGGAAACCCCCAGAGTATTTAAAAGAATATCATTGTGAAAATCTTGCTTCTTCTTCGGCTGCATCTAATTGTCTTTATCCTATCTCTTCTTTTGTTACTTATAATAATTGTTCTCCTTCTCACACTTCCTTTTGTCTTTCTATTTCTGCACAACATGAGCCTACTTCTTTTAAGGAAGCCAATTTAGAGGAATGTTGGAAACGAGCCATGGAAGCAGAACTTCAAGCTTTAGAGAAGAATCAAACTTGGACACTGGTTAGACTTCTTGAAGGAAAGCGTCCTGTGAGCTGTAAATGGGTTTACCGTATCAAATATAAGGCTGATGGTAGTGTGGAACGTTACAAGGATAGGTTAGTGGCTAAGGGATTCACTCAAACAGAAGGGGTGGATTATTTTGAGACTTTCTCTCCTGTGATCAAACTCACTACTGTACGGTTTCTACTTTCTTTAGCAGCTGCCAATAATTGGTTTCTTCATCAATTAGATGTTGATAATGCATTTTTGCATGGAGATCTCTTTGAGGAAGTATATATGAAACCTCCACCCGGCTTTAAGATCTCTCATCCACGTCTTGTTTGCAAATTGCAAAAATCTCCATACGGCCTTAAACAAGCAAGTAGACAATGGAACCAAAAATTAACCGAGGCTCTTATTTCTCTTGACTTTATTCAGAGTTCTGCAGATCACTCCCTTTTTATTAAAAAGTCTCATTCTTCTATCACAGCTCTTTTGGTTTATGTTGATGATGTGGTTTTAACTGGTAATGATATGGCTGAAATTTCTGCTGTCAAAGCACATTTGCATACTTAGTTTCACATCAAGGATCTCGGCCCTCTCAAATATTTTTTGGGTTTTGAAATTGCTCGGTCTCAATCTGGTCTTATAATCAATCAACGAAAATATTGTTTAGAGCTTCTCTCTGAACATGGTTTAACAGATTGCAAACCTGTGAACACTCCTATTGATGCCTCTGTCAAGCTTGTTGCTTCTGACGGTCTTCCTTTGGACGATCCTACTACTTTTCGAAGGCTTATCGGTCGCCTTCTTTACTTAACCAATACTAGACCTGATATTAGTTTTGCTGTCCAGCAACTAAGTCAGTTTGTTGACTCTCCAAGGATAACTCATTTTAATGCTGCTCTTCGCATTCTGAGGTATTTAAAGTCTTCTCCAGCACTTGGTCTATTTTATCCTTCTCAAACTGAGAACCGTATTCAAGCTTTTTCTGATTCAGATTGGGCTTCTTGTCCCAATACAAGACGCTCCGTTACTGGTTTTTGTATCTTTTATGGTTCAGCCTTAATCTCTTGGAAATCTAAGAAACAATCCACTGTTTCTAGATCATCTTCTGAAGCTGAGTATATAGCCTTGGCCTCTGTTACTTGTGAGCTTCAATGGCTGCAATTTTTATGTTGTGACTTGTCTCTCGACATTATTACTCCATTTTCTGTTTTTTGTGATAGTCAATCTGCAATTTATATAGCCAAAAATCCTACTTTTCATAAACTAACGAAACATATTGAAGTGGATTGTCACCTCACAAGATTAAAGATTCAGTAAGGTTTGATTCGTTTGTTTCATGTGCCATCCAAGTCTCAAATAGCAGATGTCTTCACCAAAGCTTTGTATCCGCGTAATTTTGCAGAAGCTGTCTCCAAGTTGTGTCTCATTGATATATACAACCCAACTTGAGAAGGGGTATTAGGATCAATATTTTATTGGATCAATAGGATCAATATCTTTTATTTTTTATCTTTTATCTTTTATCTTTTATTTTTTATCTTTTATCTTTTATCTTTTATCTTTTATCTTTTATCTTTTATCTTTTATCTTTTATCTTTTAGGATAGTTTAATTCTTTATAAATAGAACAATACAGATTGTACTCAGTGTGGAATTTTTGATCAATATTAAAAGTATTTTTGAGTTTTTCTTCTAACATGTTGTGAATGTGAAATATATTTTTATTGATTGTTATTAATATGGTAAGATTATTATTGACATTGGTTGAAGTTTATGTGAATGTGATATTGTGAGTTTGTCTTAAACATGGTATAAACAGTATAATAAATTAATTTACGTATAAATTATGTTAAAATATCTCATATTTTTTATATTCAAACACTTAATTGATTATACATATATATTTTGTTATTATTTGAATATATTTTTTTATGTTATTATAATTTTGATTTTTATATAAATTTTTATTAGTAATGTTGGTTTACTTAAGAAAAATGAAAATATAATTAGAGATTTAATATTTTTTATGAAATATAAGTATGTAATATGTAATTAGGGTTTATTATATAATTAGGATTTAAATATTTTTTTAATAATTTTTTATAATATTTTATGTGTTTATTAAATTTTATTTTTGTAATGAATGTTTTTGTTAAAATAGGTTTCAAACATTGTTTAAATATATTGTTAGATTTAAAATTTGTTGTTAGGTTTATTTGAAAAATTTTAAAAGTGTAATTAAAGATTTAATATTTTTTTAAGTTGCAATATGTGATTACGGTTTATTGTTTGATTAGGATTAAAATAATTTATAATTATTTTTAACATTATTTTATTTGTTGAGTGATTTTTTATAATAATGATTTTGTTAATGTAGATTTTAAACCTTGTTTAAATATGTTATTACAATTTTAAAATTTATTAAAAAAAATTTAGGGTTCAAGTTTTTTTTAAATGTAATTAGAAATTTAATATTTATTTTTAAAAGTTGTAAAGAGTTATTATGTGATTAGGGTTAAAACAATTTATAATCATTACATTATATTTTAATAATTCTTTTAGTTAATATGTAAAAAAATAATTAAATTATATATAAATAATTTTATATAAATTTCATAATTATGTATATTTTATAATTAATTTTAAGTAATTTATAAATAATTTTTTAAATTAAGAAAATTAATATTTATTTATATTAATTCTTATTCAATAATATTTAATTTTTAAATAAAAATATATTGATCCTTTATTATATTATTTAATTATTATACATTTTTTATCTTTTTTAAATTAATCTAATCAATTATAAAAATGTTATTCATATCTTCTTCTACTATCTCTTTTTTAGTACAAATAATTTAACTTTTTTTTATTTTCTCATTTTTCATAAATTTTGAATTATTTTAATTGATTATATAACACCTTACAATAATAAATTATTTGTAAAATTTATAAAATGCTTAATTTTTTTTTTACTTTCTCATTTTTCATAAATCTTAAATTATTCTAATTAATTATATAATACAATGATGAATTATTTATAAAATTTGTAAAAGGCTAAGAAGTGAAATTTAGAAGTTAATTTTTTATTTCAATTACAGCTTACATATTTCAAGTCATATAAAGATTTTTGAAATTTACAAACAATTTTTAGAAAAGAAAAATAGAAAGATTAAGAAGTGGTTTCATATAAATTTCTTCATCCAAGTCTCTGTTGAAGAAATGACTATTAATATCTAATTGATGCAAGAACTAATTATTAACACTAGTAACAATCAAAAGAAGTCTAATTATAGTAACTTTTAAAGTAATCAACCCTCTATATTTGAGTAAAGCTCTTGGCCACTAGTCTGCCTTTAAAACTCTCAATTGAACCAAGCGTTTGATCTTGTAAATTCATTGGAGAGCCTTTAGTTAAAATTCAAGTCAATGACAACATTTAGGATATGTCTGAAAACAATGACGGAAATCTTGATATGGATGATGCAAAAGAAGGTTTTTCTGACATATTGCCTCTAACTGAAGTTCAACTCATTGACAACGATAATTCTGACAACAAAGATGGAAATCTTGAGATGGATGACGCAAACGACGAATGTTATTCTGACATATTGTCTTTAGTTGAAATTCAACCCATTGACAACATTCAGGCTATTTCTGAAAACAAAGATGGAACTCTTGCTTCTATGAACTATCATGTTCACTGTGATGTCCCAGAAAACATTGAGGAACAAACTAGCATGATTACATATTCTAAAGCTGATAAAATGCTTTGCGAATACGAGAGTTTAAAGCTAAATCATGATCACTTGCTTGATCAGAGTGAATTTTCTGAAGTATCTGCAGCTTTCATTTCAAACACCAAAGATTCTATTTCTAGTGGAGCAGAAAAACCTTCTGGCTGTTTACAAGATACACTATTGCCTCAGTTTGTCCAAGAATTTAATCACACTAACAGAGAGATTGAGGAATCATGCTTGACCACACAAGTGCAGTCACTTACTGAATGTCAGGAGGAAGATAACTAGTATCCAAGTATGGTTTATGTCCAGAGCTTCAAGTTTATATGTCATAGCTTGTTGCCAACATTCACTTTGACTTGTTTTTTTTTAAAGACTTAAGCTTAACTTGTGCAGAAATGTTGTGACAAAAAGAAATATAATAAGGTGAGCATTTATCATAAGAAAAAAATAAATGCATAGATAAGGAGTAGAATTATATTAGGATGTCAAGGCAACACCATAATAATATTGATCTAAATATTTAGGTCTATTTTTAACTCTAAGAGAAACTCTAAGAATTATAATTCAAATATTGTGATGATCAATAGAAGCAATAGAATCATTAGTGTTAGAATAATTATTAGTATTTGCAACAGCTGTGATAGGTGAAATTTGTGAAGTAGATGACAAATAAAAAAGAGTGATATTAGTGGTATTAATAGGAATTTGAGAAGTATTGGATGAAGTATGATAAGGAAATATGTTCTTACGATAAATAACATTTGTGGAAGTAAAAATGGATTTAGAATAGAATGCAAGTCATACAAAACATAAGGAGGTTTATAACCAAGAAAAATACATTTTAGACTTCTAAAAAAGCTAGTTTCTACTTTGGTTTTGCCAGAAGTGAGTGAATTAGCGTAGGACAAACATCCAAACACTTTGAGGATAGTTAAATCTTAGGAACTTTAGCTTAAAATAATAAGGCTCTACAAGCATTGAGTGATTTAAACACAAGAAGTTTCATAAAAAATACCTTTTGAGTTATAAAAATCATTTATGAAGAATTTATTTCCATTATCAGATCTTATTCTTTTTAGTTTTGAGTTAGTGTAATAAAGTGTAGAAGAATGGTTTTGGCATCACTTTTATTTTTAAGAAGAAGAATCCAAGTGAATCTACTAAAATCATCAACTATTGTCAAGAAATATTTTATAACCATCTATAGAAGTAAAAACAATGGGATCCCAAATATCAACATGAATTAAGTAAAAAACAAATGTTGTTATGTTATTACTAGTAAGTATAGTAATTTTTCTTTTGTTTAGTAAGAGAGCAGACAAACATCATAAGCATCAACAGGATTAAAAGAAATATCATAATATTAAGAAGTTAAAGCTTGTCGAATTTTATATGATAAATGACCCAATTTCATATGTTACAAAGTACAGATATTTTTATCATTAAAAATAGCAGTATGCTCTAATAAAGATTGACAAGAGAAAGTATTTAAATTAAAAAAGTTTAAGTTTTTATTTTCTAAGAGATGAAACAGACCTTAATCCTTTTTAGCCACTCCAATGATCATCTAGAAGGTAGTTGTTTGTACAATAACACAATGATTTTTATAAAAAATGACAAGAAAATAATTGAAATTAGTCAATTTTGGAATAAAAATTAATTTAAAAGAAAAATAGGAACAAATAGAATGTTATGAGAATAAAATTTCCTAAAAATTTAACAATGACTAATTGATGATTAGACAAATAAATTAAGATAAGGGAAATTGGTGTAAGACTGGTAAAGACAAATTTAAAAGGACAAATGTGCACCATTATCTAATATATAAATAGAAGATGAAGGTATAAAACCTGAAGAAATGACAATACATTGATTAATAGTTAGAATTGGAAGAGAGACTTTTTGTGACTGTGGTAGGAGCAAGTATGAATCTTAAATTACTTTAATTGATTACATAACAATGCACAACAATGCACAATAGTGAATATTATTACTATATATATACACAAATAACTAATTATAGTTATAAAAGAAAAATATAAAAAAAAAATTAAAAAAATAAAAATATTCAATCTCTAATAATTAGGCAAACTATTTACCAAATCTCTAATAAAAAAGAGTGATATTAGTGGTATTAATAGGAATTTGAGAAATATTGGATGAAGTATGATAAGGAAATATGTTCTTACGATAAATAACATTTGTGGAAGTAAAAATGGATTTAGAATGCAAGTCATACAAAACATAAGGAGGTTTATAACCAAGAAAAATACATTTTAGACTTCTAAAAAAGCTAGTTTGGTTTTGCAAGAAGTGAGTGAATTAGCGTAGGACAAACATCCAAACACTTTGAGGATAGTTAAGTCTTAGGAACTTTAGCTTAAAATAATAAGGCTCTACAAGCATTGAGTGATTTCAACACAAGAAGTTTCATAAAAAATACCTTTTGAGTTATAAAAATCATTTATGAAGAATTTATTTCCATTATCAGATCTTATTCTTTTTAGTTTTCAGTTAGTGTAATAAAGTGTAGAATAATGGTTTTGACATCACTTTTATTTTTAAGAAGAAGAACCCAAGTGAATCTGCTAAAATCATCAACTATTGTTAAGAAAATATTTTATAACCATCTATAGAAGTAAAAACAATGGGATCCCAAATATCAACATGAATTAAGTAAAAAAAAAATGTTGTTATGTTATTACTAGTAAGTATAATAATTTTTCTTTTATTTAGTAAGAGAGCAGACAAACATCATAAGCATCAATTGGATTAAAAGAAATATCATAATATTAAGAAGTTAAAGCTTGTCGAATTTTATCTGATAAAGGACCCAATTTCATATGTTACAAAGTACAGATATTTTTATTATTAAAAATAACAGTATGCTCTAATAAAGATTGACAAGAGAAAGTATTTAAATTTAAAAAGTTTAAGTTTTTATTTTCGAAGAGATGAAACACACCTTAATCCTTTTTAGCCACTCCAATCATCATCTAGAAGGTAGTTGTTTGTACAATAACACAATGATTTTTATAGAAAATGACAAGAAAATAATTGAAATTTGTCAATTTTGGAATAAAAATTAATTTAAAAGAAAAATAGGAACAAATAGAGTGTTATGAGAATAAAATTTCCTAAAAATTTAACAATGACTAATTGATGATTAGACAAATAAATTAAGATAGAGGAAATTGGTGTAAGACTAGTAAAGACAAATTTAAAAGGACAAATGTGCACCATTGTCTAATATATAAATAGAAGATGAAGGTATAAAACCTGAAGAAATGACAATACATTGATGAATAGTTAGAATTGGAAGAGAGACTTTTTATGACTGTGGTAAGAGCAAGTATGGCTTCATATTTTTCCTTTGAGAAACCAAATTGATAATTTGATTTATCAATCTCTATTGTTTCTTTGAGAAAACAAATGAATACTTGATTTATCAACCTCTAGTGGAGAATTAGATACAATAACGGATTTGCTTCCGAAAACATATGAGTTCTTGCATTCAATCTTGAAGTAGAAAAAAAAAATTATGAATCTTAAATTACTTTAATTGATTACATAACAATGCACAACAATGCACAATAGTGAATATTATTACTATATATATACACAAATAACTAATTATAGTTATAAAAGAAAAATAGAAAAAAAAATAAAAAAAATTAAAAGATTCAATCTCTAATAATTAGGCAAACTATTACCAAATCTCTAATAAAAAAGAGTGATATTAGTGGTATTAATAGGAATTTGAGAAGTATTGGATGAAGTATGATAAGGAAATATGTTCTTACGATAAATAACATTTGTGGAAGTAAAAATGGATTTAGAATGCAAGTCATACAAAACATAAGGAGGTTTATAACCAAGAAAAATACATTTTAGACTTCTAAAAAAGCTAGTTTGGTTTTGCCAGAAGTGAGTGAATTAGCATAGGACAAACATCCAAACACTTTGAGGATAGTTAAGTCTTAGGAACTTTAGCTTAAAATAATAAGGCTCTACAAGCATTGAGTGATTTCAACACAAGAAGTTTCATAAAAAATACCTTTTGAGTTATAAACATTTATGAAGAATTTATTTCCATTATCAGATCTTATTCTTTTTAGTTTTGAGTTAGTGTAATAAAGTGTAGAAGAATGGTTTTGGCATCACTTTTATTTTTAAGAAGAAGAATCCAAGTGAATCTGCTAAAATCATCAACTATATTTAAGAAATATTTTATAACCATCTATAGAAGTAAAAACAATAGGATCCCAAATATCAACATGAATTAAGTAAAAAAAAAATGTTATGTTATTACTAGTAAGTATAGTAATTTTTCTTTTGTTTAGTAAAAGAGCAGACAAACATCATAAGCATCAACAAGATTAAAAGAAATATCATAATATTAAGAAGTTAAAGCTTGTCGAATTTTATATGATAAAAGACCCAATTTCATATGTTACAAAATACAGATATTTTAATTATTAAAAATACCAGTATAGTCTAATAAAGATTGAAAAGAGAAAGTATTTAAATTAAAAAAGTTTAAGTTTTTATTTTCTAACAGATGAAACAGACCTTAATCCTTTTTAGCCACTCCAATGATCATCTAGAAGGTAGTTGTTTGTACAATAACACAATGATTTTTATAGAAAATGACAAGAAAATAATTGAAATTAGTCAATTTTGAAATAAAAATTAATTTAAAAGAAAATAAGAACAAATAGAGTGTTATGAGAATAAAATTTTCTAAAAATTTAACAATGACTAATTGATGATTAGACAAATAAATTAAGATAGGGAAAATTGGTTTAAGACTAGTAAAGACAAATTTAAAAGGACAAATGTGCACCATTATCTAATATATAAATAGAAGATGAAGGTATAAAACCTGAAGAAATGACAATACATTGATGAATAGTTAGAATTGGAAGAAAGACTTTTTGTGACTGTGGTAAGAGCAAGTATGGCTTCATATTTTTCCTTTGCGAAACCAAATTGATAATTTGATTTATCATTCTCTATTGTTTCTTTGAGAAAGCAAATGAATACTTGATTTATCAACCTCTAGAGGAGAATTAGATACAATAACATATTTGCAGAGAAGCAAGTTTTCAGAATGGCCAAAAGATTAGTTGTGATAACATACGAGTTCTTGCATTCAATCTTGAAGAAGAGGATAAAAGAGAAGAAAAAAAATTTATGAATCTTAAATTACTTTAATTGATTACGTAACAATGCACAACAATGCACAATAATGAATATTATTAATATATATATATATATATATATATACAAATAACTAATTATAGTTATAAAAGAAAAATAGAAAAAAAATTAAAAAAATAAAAATATTCAATTTCTAATAATTAGACAAACTATTTACCATATAGATCAAATATTTGAATTAGTACAAAAAATTATAAATTATACCAAAATTCTAATTCTTGTTTCCTTCTTTTATATTATTTCTATATTGTTATATTTTTTTTCACACCATATCATAAATAAATCTTTATATTTTATTATCGAAATGTTCAATAAATAATAGATATTTTTACATATATGGTTAGTGAATCTTAATAAAATAAAGAAATAAAAAAATTAATGTTTATTAGTTTGAATATTTTTTTATGTTAATTTATTTAATTAAATAAATATATATAATTGATGATTTTTCATATAAATTGATTTGAAAAATTGTTAATATAAATTATTATTATATATATAAAAGTATTTAATATTATTAATTTAGTTTTTATAAAATATATAAATAAATATAATATTTTAAAAAAATTATATAATAATACTACTAACTTAGTACGTCAAATATTCTAAATAAGGATATTAATGTAATAATTATATAAATATTTTTTTATAATTATTATATAAGTAAAGTATTTCCGAAATTAACTTACACATGTTTTAGAAAACATATTCAAATGCATGAGTGAAATAAGTGAATCAATAATTAAATTGATATTTATTATATATATGTGAAATTTTAAATATTATATAAAAATTAAACTTTGATTCTAAATTACAAAATATTTTGATTGGTATTAAAGGAACAAAGTTTTATTATGGGTTCTCAAAACATTAAAAGTGTAAATCTATATATAAAAGAAAAATAAAATAAAACAAAATAATAATAATAATAATAATAATAAATTCAATTAATAAATAATCAATAAATTATCGGTTTTATTAAATGCCAAAATTGATCTAATTTATTAAAAAGAATGTGAGTTTTGTTTCTTTATTAATATTCAATCAAAATCAGTGTGTGAAATATATTTTAAAAAATAAAATTTAAATTCTTATTAATACAATATAAAGAAATTAGTATGTAAATATAACTAAAGTAAATTTTGATAAGTTTTTAAGATTCTATGATGATCTCATATTAACTTACCAATATTAATAGGAGATAAAACTTTGAATATTAAGATTTAACATTAATTCAACGGAAATATAGTAAATTAAATAAGGTTAAAATATAAAATAAGATATATTTTTTAAAATCTTTAATTAATATAGCATTTTAATTATGTTTAGAAAATAATTAAGATTTAAATATTTTATAACATATTCCTAAATCTATATATATATATATTATCAAATTATACTCATAATTATAAAATCTAATTCTCTTCAATAAGAATACCAAGGTCGCATGTTAAAATATTTTATAAGCTGAATCATATATCTCGTCTTATTCTCATACATCCAATTATATCACATTCTCATACATCCAATTACATTCTCATACATCCAATTATATCACATTCTCATACATCCAATTATATCACATTCTCATACATCCAATTACATCAGGTTCATTGTTTTGAGATAAAGTCAGTTCGTTTAGTGAAACCCAATCCGTTGAGTGGATTGAGTCCAGAGAACAGTCTCTCCACCGGAAAAGATCCGCTCAGTCAAGAGAAAATTCGTTCAGCAAATGATCTGCTCAACGCGAAAACCCTTCATTCAGTGGATTTCAATCTGAGAATACCTTAATCCTTGAAACTAATTTTGTTGAGCGAAAACCCTTCATTCAGTGGATTTCAATCTGAGAATACCTTAATCCTTGAAACTAATTTTGTTGAGCGCACGCTCACTGGATTTTAAATAGACCTGAATTCTAAGAAAGATTGTAAATAGTTTTCCTTATTCCAATCTATCAATTTACATCTTGGGAGTTCTAAATAGTTTTCTTCATACCATAATTAAAATAAAATGATGGATCAAGTAAATCAATTTAACTTTTTTATACAATTCATGATCCAATATCAAGAATTGAGGCAAAGGTTAACATTTAAAACACATAATCTCCGGTACATTTATATAATTTAGCATTTCAAAATAGATTCACTCTAAGTTGAACCCTAATACATGCAATTAGATAATCAAATTACTATAGTCACAAAATTAGTTTTTCAGTACAAAAGTCAAATCATACACTCAATCCAGATTCTACATTTTCCACAACCTTATGATACTTCAAATTAAAACTAGTTTCCTTTATCTAAAATAACATAGAGACATATTGATGGAGAACAACTTACATGCACGGAGTTGGGTCCACATCCAACCATAAAAACAATAGAAGAAAAAGAAGTTTAACTTTTTTATCTATATTTTTTTTAAAAATTTTACTAAATAACTTCATCATTCTTCACTTAAACTAATTCTTAATAGGTTCTTTACGGGAAAATTGAAACAAGTGGGTGTTAATAAAAATTAACAGAAAAGAAAAAACAACAAAATACCAAAATTAGGGCCAGAAGTTGATATGTTTAAAGCATGAATTCTAAAGGCTTAGAGAAATATGACATATTTAATAATTTGGGTATGCATGCTCGCTGAAACACCAAATTTCACTTCAGAGGAATATAGAAACAAATCTTGTGTGTGAGCATGGTGAAACACCAAATAACATCACTAAGTTTTTACCAATAAACCTAAACTTTCAATAGCACTAAGAGGTTCTATTTATAGGATTTTGTCTTTAATAATCAATAAATATCACACAAACACATGTATAACTGCTAATAACTATATTTTGACTTTATCTTCTCAAATTCCTTGTCTCAATGAAATATTCATTAATTTGTCTTGTGCTAGCTTTTGCTGAAATCTTCAATTGCATTTTCTTTAAGATACTCATGTGTCAAGTCATTGATAACTATATACTTATAGTAATGTTTCCATTTCTTCACAACTTCATGCCCTTCAATTTGTCCATTGCAATTTCAATACCATGATGTGCCAACATTGTTTTGATTTTTTTTTAATTATGTTTAACATGTCTTTTTTTATCAAAATAAATTTTTATTTTGTCAATTTCAATATTTTTTAGTCCTGAAAATTAAAAATATATTACCTTTATTAATACTTAAGGGTCTATTCATTGAAAGGAAAAAAAATGTAAAATATAAAGTAAAATGTGATTGATGGAAGAAAATGAATAAAAAGAAAACAATTTTTTGTTTGGTAATTGTCAATACCCAATTTCGTCCGGGGATTATATATTTTTTTTAATAAATAAAAAATATTGAAAAAATAAAAAAGTAGAAAAATATATATTATTATTTAATTATGTTTGAAAAATGCTAAAAAAAATATAGGATAATATTTTATAGATATATAAAAATTACATTTCTAACATATTTTAAAAAGAAAAAATTTACAAAATCATAATAAAAATAAATAAATAAAAGAAAGAAAAAAGAGAAAAAAAAAATGGCCCAAGCCCATTAAGAAAATAACCCTAATTTTTAACCTAAGGATAACCCTAAAGCAAGAGGAGGGGACAGTGATAAAAAGGGGAGCGACTGTAAAAATAGGGGGCACGAAAAAATAGAGGAGAAAGGAGAGGAGAGGAGGAGGACCAAAAAAAGGGGGGATTGAGAGGCAGAGGGCGTCTTCACCGCAAAGAGAAAGGGGGAAGAGAGGGAGCTGCAAATCTACATCTCTCTCTCTCGATAAAGCAAGTAAATTTCCATTGTTATCATTATTGTTCTCTTTTCTCTTCATCCTTTTGATTTTCTTATTAACTTCATAATCATGCCTTCTGTGTTGTGATCTTCTGTTAATGATTTCTATTGCTTCAGATGAATGCTTTTAGAGATAATTATATTAGTTTTGATCGACCTTCTTCTATTGGATTACGCTTGATCATGTTTTTGTTTTCTCAATGATTGTAATTTAAGCAATTTCCAAAACGCAATCACCCTCTGTAAAACCCAATCCAACCGAAACCCTTTATTGTAATTTAAGCAATTTTCTCAATGATGGTTTGGTGTTTTGATGATTCCTCTGCAACCTTATGTATATATTATCACTTTTATTACTGTCTCTGCAACCTTATGTATATATTATCACTTTTATTACTGCCCCTCCAGTAGACATTGATGGTATTCGTGACCCTGTTTCTGGATCTCTATTTTATTTTATGGAAACAATATCATTTCTGGTGCCATTATTCTTACTTGCCGTGAGTGGGAACCTAGCTTTCGTTGGAATTGTATTATGTAAACTTAAATTACACCAGCATAAAATAAGCTTCAGATTTACCATTTACCAGCATAAAATAAGCTTAAGATTTACCATTTCAATTTGTGATAAAGTAAAAAAAAATATGTTAAATAAATTAATTATAATTATAATCTCAATAGTTGATTTCTTATTTAGCGTTATGATTAGTAGATTCACATAAATCCTGTATTTCTTCATTACGCCCATTTTATTTAGTTATAAGATTAATAAAAAAGAATAAAATATATAATTTATTTTCAAAACTCACTTATCTTTAAAATTACTAAAAAAAAAAACAAAATAACACCAGGAAGAACTACGTAACCCTGATTTTCCATTCTAAATGGAAATACGTAGGAGCAAGGTGAATATCTTGTCGGGTCCAAATAAATTCTAATTTAATATTTTTTCTTTTTTAACAATAATAATTTTAAAAATTATTTTTACTTTATAATATTTTATTTGTTTATAGGGAAACAAATATCATAAGGTCATATTTATCTTGCATATTTAATTGAAAGGTAACCGTCTTAAGACGGACGTTATAGGGTGCTAATACCTTCCCTACACGTAATCGACTCCTGAACCCATTTTTTTTGTTTCGAAGACCATTTTAGTTTTTCCATAATTTTCCTTAATAAACTATGGTGGCGACTTCATTGTTCTCCTAAAAAGGGTGAACTACTTTTTACGTTCGCCGGTCCCGTCGTGACCCCAGTTGCGACAGTAATAAAAAAAAATATCACTTTTTATTATCTCACATATTTTATTTTTTACTAATATATATGAAGAAAATTAATATTTTTTAAATTATCACTGTCTTTTTTACAATGGACAAATTTATAATTATACAATTAATTAATTATAACTAGTTAATTTATTATTTCTAAAAATAATAATTTTCTTTTTTAATGTCATTTTCTCTTCAAATGAACACATACATTTTTCAGTTTATTTCATTTCTTTCTTTCTTTTTCTTTCTCTCTTTACAATTTTTTTTTCTTTACACCTAAACATAGACTTAATAATTATTTTATTTTACTTCTCTTATCAAAATCTCTTATTATTAAAATGGATGATGACTCAATCTCAATCCTTACAAAAATAAATTTACTTACACCTTCAACACATCCTAAAATATCTTTCTTCTAATTCAGATTTTATTTTAATAAACATTTACTATTTATATCAAGTTAAAATTGAAAAATATTTTAAATAATATCAATAAAATTAAACTATGTTAATTAACCTTAATTAACCCATAACTTAATTATTTTTAGTTAAAAATAAAATTATGAGGACTGATAGTGACAAATTGTGTCACATTAAGCTTCTTAGAGTCTATTCTATATAAATATACAACAAAAAGCATATTTAAATAAATGGTTTAAAGTAACAAATAAAAACAAAAACTCTGCTAATCAAGAAAAATGACATGGAATCGATGATAAGCTTTGGGCCTCTAAACTTTTTCCAATTTGAAAAAAATAAAAGGCTCTTCTTATAGTTTTAACCTATTGACCTAATTTTCTAATTATTTAAGCATAATATAATCCTTAAAAACAGCACTTGAATCATTCTTTTTTTTTTACAGAATAATGCATTCCTTGTATCACTCAAATTATGTTCAGAATTTTTTGTTTCTAATTTTCTCCCTTCTTTATTCCTTTTTTAAAATTGTCTTTATCTATTCATTTGAATTATTTTTTTCATTATTTATTTATTACTTTAAACTTGATACTCTTAGAACAACTTTAACTCAAGTTGTAAAATCAATTTCTTATCTAGAAAGTGATAAAGTAAAATACCAGATGTAGTAGCTTAAGTGCTTTCTCAGGATCCTAGTACTTTATTTTTTTTGCTTTTTACTGAGTAAAGTTTCACTACTAAAGATGCTCATGAACCTAAAGATGCTCTGCTCTTAGTTCAAGAAATTTAAGATTAGAAGTTGAAATTGAAAAAGGATTTGAATTTGAGAATTGAGACACAGAAACTACATAATTCATATATGCATATCAGTTTTTTGAATGTACACAAAAAATTGGATGTTGACAGAACATGTTCTCTCAAATGTACTTTTTATTATTGAGTGAAATTTATATGGATTTTGTTGAATTGATAGTGAAACTCATTAAATAGAAAATGAAACATATACTATCATTTGATCACTAAGCTACACGTACATTTATTAACCCAAATGATAAATAATGTGTTGAAAAAGATGTATCAGAATGTGTTGTTAATATTTGTAACAAACAGATAGAAGGACTGAATTGTTTGGCATATGACATTTGAGGGTTCAAATAAACAAAATTTCCTTAAAAAACTAAATTGTAATAAATATTTGATCATATAAAGTCATTATTGAAAAAGTAAGTTTGGGAAAAAGTACTTGGTATATCAAATCAAATTGAGAGACCAGTTGGAGGAATCTACCTCTATTTTTTTATTGAAATTCTGATCACTGAATGAAGCGTGTGCATGGCTATATCTTTCTGTGATTATACTATTCCTTTTGGTGGGTCACAGAAATAGTAATGCATAATACATGAATGAATTATTGATAAGGAAATGATGGATATATCATGGAAGAAAAGAAATAAGCATTTCCAAATATCTGACATGTATATTTTTGTCAAAGAAAAAGTCACATACAATACAAGCTTCTAAAGAAACATCTCAGTTGTACAAAGTAGAGGCAGATATATTAAAAGTATAAATTAATATGCAGAGTGCTATTACGCACTTGCTTAGTCTTGCTGAGTTTGAACCACCATAGATTCGTTGTCTTGAGAAATATGAGCAGTGATTACAATTAACATAAAAATATACGTTCATGTTAACCAGATTATAAACTGGAGGAGATATGATCATATATGATACATCTAAATTATAGTGATAATTATTGCATCATATTAATCTACACATACACATATATATAATAATATATATAAAATTGTTGTTACTTTTGTATGATCAGGTAGCAATCTAGGAATTTGCAGACCCACCTCCCTTGATTGAAAGAGGAGAACCACAGAGAGAGGTAGTCTCACTTCTGGGATTAAGAAACACCACAATCACTGTTATGTCATCATGGATGTGCCTCCTCATCCCTTGCTCAATCTTTTGGAGGTCAGAAAGTCTCATTTCACACTTCTTAGCAGCTTCTCTAAGTGCAGCTTTCACAAGTCTTCTGGCAATTCCCTGTTACATGAAAGAAATGCATGCCAACCACCCTGGTTAGAAATAGATAGGAAGTGGGAAGGGACTCATACCAAAGATAACAAAAAAAAGCCTTGTATGGATGTGAAGAATTATGGAACCTTACGTTTGGTGGGTTGTTGCTGACTATGTTAACAGCCTCTTGGTTGGTAAGATGCTCCCATAAACCATCAGAAGCAAATATGAGAAATTGATCATCAGGATGGAGTGTGTGGGATGATGTTGATGGCTCACAACTAAGAATTGGCCTGAAGAATGTTTCTGCCAACCTATACTTTGCTGGTAGAGGATCCCTGTTGAATTCTGCTTTCTTCAGATATGCATCCCCTATGGATCGTGAAACCTGCCATGACAAGTTATGTTAACATCATATTCCAGTAGTAAATTAAATGGTCCTAAGTGATTAGCAGTCAAATATGTGTGTTCTTCTTGCCTATGGTCTTGTGTAGTAAGCAATAACTCCTAAAAAATTATTATGAAGTTGTTTTTTGTTTTCTTTGCTGAAAAACATTTGATTCATACAACTTAAAATCTTCCTCAGTGACAAAAAGGAAATATATTAGATCTACCAAATTTTTACCTGTATGAGGCCTTTCACACGCCAAACGTTTTGTCTCAAAACCACGATTTGTGAATCAAAGGGGTGCTTTGATCGAAGTTCATCTCTCACTGTTTCTTGGTTAACATTGTGTTCTGTAGATAATTGTATAGCTTCTGTTTCTCTTGTTGCTCTCTCTACTCTTCCTAACACCACCCGGGAGTCTCCAGAATTTGCAATATATATCATGCCATTGCAAATTACCCCCACCAAGCAGCAAGTGCCCGCAGATGCAATCTGAGGTTTACTCAGCCACTGTTTCTTCACAAGAGACAGAAAACTCTCCTCTGTTGCTGAATATGCCCTTTTGATAACATGTTCTGACATACCTTGATGTTCAGCTGCAAGCCCTGGATCACACATAAAAGGGATTCAGTAAAGTGACAAACTGAAAATAAAGGTTGGCATAGTGCATGAGGCTAAGATATACATAGCAAGTTCTATTTTTGGTTGAAGGGTCAACAGGAATTTTTGTGCAAGGAATACTTTTAATTGGAGAGTTTGAAATACATAATCAATTGATCATAATAGACATAGTGACTTGGCTTCCTTCGTTTTCAATCCATATGAAAATCTGCATAAAACAAGATCTAGAGAAACAATATTCTGAATGAATTTGAATCTATATGTTCAGAATAAAGAAATAAAGCATACTTTTGAGATTGCAGAAGAGATTGTCACTAACAAACTGTGAGGCCTCGCTTCCACCATGGCCATCGTAGACACCTACAAAGGTCCCTTGAGGACCTAAGTTGTTGGAACTCAAAGGTCCAGATTCAAGTTCACTTCGATCCTCTAATGAACTATTGGCCTGAACGACAGCCATTGAGAATTCCCCATAAAGATGGTTCCCCAAATCCTTGTACCATAGAAGTCCATCAACTCTCCCACTCCCATCTCCTTCATCACCATCAGCAATTGGTTTCCAACAGGATCTAACCATCATTTGGCTACCCCTTTGTTTCACAAAACCTTATGCTTCACATAAACAGCCCAAATGATCCACCAATTGAGCAAACACAAGTTCTACTTGACTTTGCTTCTAGCACACGACCTCAGTTCCTGAACTTATTATATATACACACCCTGCAGAAGCAGATAAAATTGGATAAGAACAAAATTGAGATAAAGGCAAGAAAGGTATGGGAAGAACTTACTGAGAAATGTACCTTGGAAGGTGAAAACAACTAGTTTTCATGCAAGTACAAAAAATATGGAGGCGTGTAGGTACTTTGTACCTTGAATCCTAGTTGAATGCGTTTGGAGTTCAAAAGTGTGGCATGATTCAGAAACAAATTTAGCTGTAAAAGCACATAAAGATTCAATATGGCAGAGTTGGTCTATGATCTCAGTGGGCAAAGAGAGGAATAGATAAGAGAAGGGTTTGGAGGTTTATGGCAGAAGATCGTAAGAGTAGTGCCAGACGAGATCTAAGATCAGAAGGGGAAGAGAGATTTAATAAACAGCATAGTCTGACATTGCTGTTCTTGTCCTTTTATTTGTCCCTTGTAATTAATGTTTATGTGGCCTTGTGGCTTTCTAAACGTCTTTATTTCATGGCTGAGATTTTGAGTTCCATCATCTTTTTCAGCAATAATCCTAAGTTTTTAGACAACTATGTTCATATAACACTTCCACTTTCCAATCTTTTGGGTTAACGTTAACATCATCCTTTTCCCCTGGTTTAATTTTCGTGATAATCAAAAACTTTATTAGATTTTGAGTTTATGACCGACAAGCTTCTCTGACCCTCTTACCTCTTGCCATGTACTTCAACTTCCAATTCTAATTTCTTTTTAATCAACATTTTTCGGACATTAAGTTTTTCAAGCAAGTCCTTTTGCTTCCATTTTTCAAATAATTGAGCCAGACTTTTACAGTGTTTGAATTTTAAGGAAAACGTAAAATCAATAATTAGTGTAAATAAGTGCTTTTAAAAAGCAGAAATTGAAAAGTAATGCTTCTTTACCACTATTCTTCAGTGTTATGGTCAAACACATTTTTAAGTTAGCAAAACATTATTCACCTTTGGTTGTTACATTACAAATTCAACTAGAAAAGAAAAAAGAAACATATTTTAAAAGATTTTTATAGAATTAAACACCAAGAACATTTCCAAGATTTAAAATAGCAATTGGCTTCTTGAATGTACACAAAACCTAATTTCTTGTCAACATAGTTAATTTTGTTATATGATTATTATTTTACCTCCTCAATTCCCTTCAATGAGAAGTCAAATTATAGGTACATTTTAATAAAAAAAACTATACCATTGGCATAAAACTATATAAACTAACTTCAAAGGATAGTAAATGTGTTATTTTACTTTTTTATTTAACCCTATGCTACTTTTCCATTAATTTTAAGGTTAAAGTACACAGATAAAAAAAAGCACTTCAAATATTATTTATTTATATTCTCAAAAATATTGTTTAAAATATTTTAAATTAATAATTTAATTTATCCGATGCATCATATGGGATTGTCGATAACACGTCATTCCAACAACAAAATTGAATGCATTAAAAAAAAACTTTGGCCCCTCAAAATGATGAACCAAACTTAGTCATAAATAAGGATGTGATCATCTTAAGGAAACAATCAAAATTATCAAAACATAATCATAACTTTATAAAGGATAGAACCCTCAAAATGATGAACCAAACCATTAATTTGTGATTATTAATTATTTGCTAGTTTATTTGTCTGAAATCATAATTAAGTGTTGGTTTTTCTTTTTATTTTATTTTTTTAAATACCCACCAAGTTCATCAAGGTTATATCTAAAAAAAAAAAAAATAGAAATATGACGAAGTAATCAACCCAGATAATATTTCTACTTTTTTATAAATTAAAAACTAATTTAATTGTGTTTCTAGAAATAATTTTTAGCATTAAATCTTGTATGTTATTATTAAGACCGATGATGTTATATAAAAAAACAACATTATATCATATCAATTTGTTTTGTTGAAATTTTTTTTTATAGATTAGAGTTTTAAATTTAATTTTTCTTAAGATATATGCATTATACTTTGAAATTTTAAATTTTTTATAATTTATGTGTTTTTTAACTTCTCTAAAATTAAAAAAAAAAAGAGGATAATTACAAGATATTTATATCACTTATACAACTAAAAGAAATTGTTTTTTTAAAGGAATAATAATGATCAGATTCTATTTATTATAAAAAAATTACATTCTCAATAATTTATGAATCACTTTAAATATGATTTTTAAATTAATTCTTATAAAAATCACATTTATTAAACAATCTATTATTAAATACAATAATTTTATTTAAAATATTTTTTTCACTTTACACTTTCCTCATTTTCTATTAATAAATTTTTCTCTCAACTTTGGTTTTAGTTATCACTAATTTTAATTTCAATAATTTTGAATCAATTTTTTTATTTTTTTTAATATATAATGTTTCTTTTAGATTATAAATAGTGTCTTAAATTAATGGGATGAACTATTTCTCCTTTCAAGTTTTATGTGTAGAGTTTCGGTTAGTCTTTAAATAAAAAGGAGACTTAAATATTTGAAAATTATCTTAACAATTTTTTTACATATCTTTAAATATATTATTATGATCATGATATCTATCTATATATATATATATATATAAATATATATATATATATATATTTAAAATTGAAGTTAATATATATATATTCAATTTATTAAAATATCTTTTAATGTTAAAATTATGATAAAATTAAACCTAAATTTTAAAGGAAAAAATATTTTAAATATAATAATTGACTGTAATGATATTGTCTTACCAAATATATTTTGATTAATTTTTTTTAATTTTGCATTTTTTAGATTAGTGATAATTTTTTTTAATATATATTCGTATAAGCTCATATAATAATTTTTTTAGTAAAGTTGTATATTTGGTTTCAACTCAATATTCAAATTTAAAATTATTTGTGCTAACATTTTTTTTATAAAAATAAATAGAATATTTTCTCTTAAACATATAATTATTTTCAAATTTATTAATTGTGAATTTTATTTTACAATCAAAGTATTGTAAACTAAACGGCTAATTTTCTCATTGAAAAATAATTTATCGGATCATTAATATTATAAATTAATTTTATTGGTTAAATAATGATTCATTGAAAAAAAAAATTAATATTATGATATCATTAACTAAAATTAACCAGTTTAATTTTTTTTTATTAATCTTTATGATATTTATTTAGTATATATAGATATTATTTTTTGGATGAATGAAATTCATCATTAAAAAATATGAATTGATGAAATAAATTATTAAAAAAAACATAGAAATTTTTAAATAATTTTCAACCTAAATAAATTAATAAATTATATTTTTTAATTATTATAATTTAACTTATAATTTTTATATTTTAATTTTCTTAAATTTTTTTATTGAAATTTAGAATCTAATATGACAAGTTGTTAATTATTGAAGGTGTATTTACTATTCTATTACAAGGAATTTGATACAGTTTAATATCAAACTTTTAAAATATCTTTTGACAATTAAGATAAATATTTTCAGATGTATTAATTAAGTTGGAAAAATATGTAAATAATAAAAGATTAGATATATATGAGTGGTCTTTCAGATTTTCTTAATTTGAAAAAATAGATATTTAAATTTAATTTAATTTTATAAAATTATTTTATGAGATAAAATTTATATTATTTATTTATATATATATATATATATTAATTTTGTTATATTACGAAATATAATAATAATTTTATAATTAAATTAATAATAATAAAATATTAATATATATATAAAAATGTATTTTAAAATATATTATTTATAAATATCTAATTAGTATATTATATTATTTTATTATTTAACTATAAAAATATTAAAATATATAGATAAATTTAATTATTTAATAATTAATTCAAAATTATTAAAATATGATTATAATTTTGATATGGAGAGAATATATAATATAATTAAAAATTAATTTTGATCGAATTCAATATAAAAGATAATATTATTTTTAAGTGTATCTTTTTTCTTACATCTTCAATGTTTATCAAAATTATATTAGAATAAATTTAAAAAAACACTTTAATATATATATATATATATAGTATTAGAAACATATAATAAAGAAGAAAAAAATTCCATAATAACTAAAATACATTATGTTATTATCGATATCAATTGAAAAAATATAATAGAAATTCAAAGACTCGTAAAATTTAAGTCCATTAAATTTGTCTTATTAAATAAAATTAAATTAATAATATTATAAATGAATAATATCTATATTCAATTTTTTATTATTTTAGTTAAATTATATTATATTATTAATTTGAATATCCATTAAACCTTGAAAATAGCAACTTAAAATATTTTGTTCCAAAATATAATATATATATATATATATATATATATATAATAAAATTCACCTAACAACCATTAAACTATTATTTTAGTAAAGAATAAAATTTGAAAAGTCTGACAGGAAAAGATCACGAGGTGGTTTCCATCCATTCAGTCTCTTCAGACACAAAAATATATGCTCAAATCTATCTATTCTCTAATATTAACCTCACTATTACTCTTACATGCATCTTTGCTTTAAATATGTAAAAAAATTAAAATAATCATATTCTAATTGTTCCTTTTCGAAACTAGTATTTTTTTAGAAAAAAAGTTGCATCTATTTTATTATAATTAATAAATTGATGGATTAAAAATTTACTTTAATATGCTTTATTCTCGTTCAATTAGATTCATACAAACTTAAATAATGATGAATGGTGCATTAAAAGTGTATTATCAATAATGTTTTATAAATTGAATCAGGTGTTGAAATGATTGAATGATGAAATAGAATTTGTGATCTATTGATTTGATTGTGATTAAATGGCTACTGATTGTGTCGAACTTATTTGTGTTGTGATTGAATAGCATGTTTAAATTAAATTAATTTTAGACAAAAAAACACATTAGGATTAGAGTATATATAAACATTGTTATTTAAATAAAATGTTTATATTAATTTCATAAATCTTATAATATCATGAAATTTAAATACTTTTTACATAGAAATTCATCCCAAAATTAAAATTATAAAACAGATTTTTTTTCATAAGAATATTACTTATATAAGTAATAACATAATATTTATTGAAGTGATACATTTTGTTCATCAATACAAAAACCTTAAGCGATGTATATAAGAAATTACTTGGACATGAAGTTATAGACTTATACTTTATATTTTGAGTTAATATTCACTACGGAGATTACTTTTTCTTTTCTTTTTCTTTTTAAGTAAATGAATTATATACATATATATATAATAATAATAAATTTAAGATATTTAAAATAGACTAAAATATAAAATTAAAAATAAAAATATAATAAATATATATATATATATATATATATATATATTCTCGTATTAAATTATGATTGATGGTTGATGTGGTAATATCTCTTATATAATTTTATATGCTACTATATAATAAAGTATAATATTTTAATATTTTAAAATATAAAAATAAAGTGATTTATTTATTAAAAATAATATTAAATATAATTTTTTTCATAATTTTTAAATAAATTATGTAATTAAATTTTTATATTAATATAATTATAAATTATACATAATAAAATAAGACATCTTCTAATAAAAGATAGTAGTTATTATGTTTAAATTTCAGAGACTAATACCTGTATTATAAGTGATATAGTATTGTATAATTGAAATTATTCTTGTATAACTTATCACTCACACTCAATAGGATAAAACTATTAATAATTCTATCCACCCACACGTATTTCACTCAAATATTTTATTAATAATCTTTTTATTAACTTCTCGTCATTTAATCTTTGGTGTATTTTGTTTAGTGATAAGCATGGATATTCAGCAAAATTGAATTTCTTTTTCTACAATAATTGAGTAGATGGGATAATGATGAGTAGATGTAAAATTTATAACTTTTAAATGCCTTTTTTTTTTTTGAAAATTACTATATTTCTATACTTTGATACTTTTTTTAAATCATATTATATATATTAAATGAATGCTAAATTAGAATGATATCTACTTTATTGTTGAATGAATGAATTATTAAATAATGTATATATTGTTTTGCCTTAAATGAAAGTCATTTGTGAGTGTAGAAAATATTAAAGAAGTATTTCCGTAAATTGAGTTGCTTGTGTTTGAAACATTGAACTAAGAGATTTGTGCAAAGTATCTTGACTTTATTGATATTTAATTTCATATAAAATAAGGTATCAAACAATGAAAATTGGAAAAGATTCTTAATTCTTGACTTGTGGAGTGAAATAATTTCGAACTAGTATGTCTTAATAATTTATCATGTCACATAAGAAAAGTTAAAGTTCAAATAATATTATTTAAGTTGTTCGAATAATATTATCTAGATTATAAAAATTAATATAAGATAATTTATGATAGATATTGATTTCTGAAGTTCGAATTCAATATATGTTTATGAATGCTTATCATCAAATATGGAAGAATGAACATAATTATAATATTTAGAATTTGATTATATACATACTTTATAAACTATATAACATTTAGTTGAATAAATAAATATATATATATATATATATAACTAAAAAATATATAATAAATTATTGGTCAGGTAAAAAAAATATATAATAATTTAAAATATTTAAAATTGATAAATAAAGATATTTTTTTAATTATGAGTTATTAATTTATCTCATATTTTTTTTTTATATTTTATTTAATTATTATGATTATGTTTAGTATAAAAATAGTAATATGTAATAAAAATATTAGAAGTGTTTTTATATATAATTTTTCTTTTAAAAAAGAATTAAGATAAGAATTAAGATAATATAATATAACGTGTAAACAATACGCGTAGTTAAGATTATATATATTTATGATGTTAAATTTGTGATAAATCAATAATATTGGGTTGTTACCGTGTAAATTATAGCTCTTGTTTATTAAAGTGTTTTTTTAATTATGATCTAAGTGTAATATTCTGAAGTATTAAATCTAGTTAATAAAATATGAAATTTATAAAATATTAATGGTTTTAGAAAGAAAAAAAAAAACTAAAAACATCAGTAACTTAAAAAAGACACAATATAAGATGAGTATTCAAGATAAGCTTTACCCCCTTTTCTTATTGGACTGTCATCATATGATATGTGGAACAACTTATATGTATGGATGCTATAACGATCTTGCTAGTACAATATAAAAAATAATTAAGAAAATTCATGATAATTTATGTTGGATTTAGAAACTAAATTTTTTCACTATAAAAATAAGAATGAAAATTTAAAAATGATTAATTATAATTTTGATTGTTACGTTTTATAAAATATGAAATTTTATCTTTAATATTTTTATAATTTTATTTCTCTTATCTTATGAAATATGTAATTTTAATTCTATTTTGGTTTCTTAAAGTTTTAAATTATTTATAATTTTATTTTAAAAATATTTTTTTAATTAATGTGAGATTTTTTTTAAATAAAATTAAAAATTTATAAATAATTTAATAATAATTTTAAAAAATTTATAAATAATTTAATAACAGTTTGAGAATGAAAAATTATGAATAATTAAATATTAATTTAAGAATAAAAAATTTAAATTTATAAATAATTTAATAACAGTTTAAGAATTTTATTAAAAAAAATTATTCTTGATTTAATAATATAAAATTTTCAGTATAGATTGAATGAAAAAATAAATCATAATAAATTATATAAAAAAAATAATATATCTAAAAATCTTTTTTTTTTTAAATTTTAATGAATTAAATATCTATTAATTTAGTTATCAATTAAATGTTGAATTAAAGAAACTTTAAAGAAAATTAAAGAAAAAAATGACCTAAATATAAAAACGAAAAGAATAATTAAAGCGAATTACGTGGATGGTGTAAAAGGTTTTGGTAGGCCAACTTCCCCTGACAGGTCACAATATAAGAGACGCCGCCCCAAATGATAATTAAAACACGCGTCCCAAACTCACAGGTCATTTCCTTTATCACTCTAAACCTTTCATCTTTCTTTCTTTTTCTTTATTTATTTTCATCATAATACTTACATAAATTTTTCTGTCCTAATATTTACGCAACTTCAATGTTACATGCCCCACATCCATTATCCACTACTATTATATCACACATTTATTCATTTCTACATTAACAAATTTTTATTTAATTTAAAGAAATAATTATATATTTTTTTATACTAGAAACTAAGTTATTATCAAAAATCAGTAATCGATAAGATCATAAAAAAAGAAGAAGAATGAGTGTCCATTTATTGTATTAAAATGGGCATCTGAAAAGAGAATGACGAAGCCTCTCTTCACCTTCTTAATTTCTCAACTTTGAGCGACAAATGGAAGACGCTCTTTTTGACGGTGAGACTGATAGAAGCAAACAACATCGAAAGAGGAGTAACAACGTCAACACATAACCAGTGTTACTTATACATTTGATAATGACAATGGCATTTAGTGAAATCCAAGAGGGAAACACACGGGACCAAAGGGATTTTCTATGCTTTCTAAATCCCTTTAAAATGTGTAACATTCAAAATCTGATAGCAACACAAACCAAATAAATAATGGAGATTAGAAACTCAACAATCAATAGAAAATTAAAGCAAACTGAACAACTTCTCTGCAACACTAGTTTCTATAATCAATTTATTTCTTAACCATATTCTTTGATTGTAATCTGACACACAAGATTAGACATGTATAATGATGAGTTTCACTGCCAGATATCTGAAATTTGGTGGTGTATAGGTAGGATAAAAGAGCAACTGATGACAAAATTGGCTAGTTACAGTGGTAGTCATGGTTGAGGATAAGCCTTGTCATTCTCATGAACCATAAGGCCAAGTATAATAATGCTGATGCAAGTCACAGGAATCAAGGGGTGACCACATTAAAAGTCACCAAAAGTATATGTGGAAAAAGCTCAAGAAAATAATATGGACACAAGAGTTGGACCCCAAAGGAGATGACAGCACATCCCCACGTCACATGCTTTCTGTGGTGACTGAAACCACAATTCACAAGAATTTTACCTCTCTGCTACCAATCTTATTAATTTTAGGACCTCAAGCTTTCTGATATTCCCCCCTATTTTCATGCTAAATCATAATCTCACTACCTATAATACACAGACATTGCAAATAATTTAGCATTATTACTATGCCAGTGGGAGCTTAAATTGGACCAACATGAATCATTTGCCTTGTTCTCATTGAACTTTGGAGCCTTTCTCTGGCATGCCTCAGTGCATCTAGAGCTTCAAGGACACTCACATTAATTGGTTTCTGATTACTGGTGGCTTGTGATGAAGGTGTCACAGTCACGGGAACTAATGCCATAGAATTATCACACAAATCGGCATGATCACTCTCATTTTCTGTCACTGATGATGATCTTGAGCTTAAGCTGGAAAACCTGAAAAACAGTACAAAAATCCAAAATTGGTGGCTTAATCAAACAAATTCAAAAACTATTCATCAAATAGAATTTTGCTTCTAAACTGAAAGAATACATTTTAGATAAAATACACTTATATAAGTTATACCAGTTAACAACTTCATAATTTGTTATCTAAAAGGCAAATGATAGTTTAAAGATTTTCTTTTTATATGTAATTTATACACAAATCATCATAAATAATACAAATATTTATATAGTAATAATTATCTTAAAATATTTACATTAACCTTACATGACAGTAAAATGTAACAGTAACACCTAATTATATATATATATATTATTTTTATTAAAATTCTTAACTGTTCATTTTTAATAAACAATTATAAATGTGTTATATTTTATCTTTTAAAAGTGCATTCCCTCGTTGTAAAGCAACCAAATCCCAAAGTAAAATCCCATCTAAATGTCAGCATCAAAATGTTCAAATTTAGTACCTGCTTTCAGCATTCTTCAAATTCCCAGAGCTCAGATTTGGATTCTCGCTCAGAATTTGTGGGGAAGAATCACGCGGGTCTGAGTTACTACTGAAATTATCAGTATTCTGAGAATCACAATCTTTTGTTCTGGATGGACTATTGTGGGTCTGAATAAGAGTAGAGGCTTCCGAAACATTGTCACTGTGATCTACATTTTCTGGGAAAGCTGGAATTTTTGCGTCATGCTTCAATTCGATTTCTTCTGAATGTTTAGATAGTGAACTAATCGAAGATGATCCACAAGAGTTTTCACATTTCTCCGACGAATCAAAATGCTCCAATTGCCCTGATTTGGAGGGTATGCTGAAAGATCCAACCTTCTTTTTTAAAAACTTGAGCCTTCTTTCAGCTTTATCTCTTAATTTGGTCTCTTCTCTAAGCATTTTTTCCAACTCAACCAACTGTCCCAGAAGAATTGTCCATTAATTTTTGGGAGAGAAAATTGGAAAAACGGGATAAAGTTTGTCAGACAAAACGCCACACAAGCTAAAACAGCAATGTCATTTTCTTTCTTTTACAGTGGTGATCCAAACAGTGCAACATAAAAGTGAATGAAACAATTATTCAAGATTGATACTGTTGTCAGATCAAAGATGCTATTGTTGTGATATGTTATGTTATGTTATGTTATGTTATGTTACCTTGTTCCCCATTGATTCTGCTTCAATCTTGGCTATCCTTGAAGCCTGTCTCTCTGCCAGTAATCTCCCTCTTAGGCATTCCACAGTGTTCAGATTCAGACCCTCATCTTCCACTTTCTTGCTGCTGAATTGACACATTGAACAATGTCATTCCATTTGTTGCCACTGGGTGCCCCATTTCACAATGTAATGTGAGTGAGATAGATAGATAAATAGACAGAGAGTGAGAGAACAAAACACACCTCCATATGTGGTCCTTATCAGCAGCTACCACTTGCTTGTTACCTGCACTTTCACCATAGCAAGACCCCATCTATGCTCTTCAGATCAGACCCCAAAAGTGTGTTGAGAATGTTTTATGAATAGAAAAAAGGGTAGTTTGATGGCTCTTTGGAAGATGAATCCTTGCTATGCAATGTGCAGTACAGGTTCAAAACCAAATGTACTTTGGCATTTCAAAAAAAAAAGAAAAGACCCTGTAGAGGGAATGGAATCTTGCTCACAACAACTCACAAAGTGATTTTGATTTTGATTTTGATTTTGAAGTCACTGTCTAAGAGTTATAAATAAATGAATAATTTAATATCCACCTACAAGTACACATTACTTATTGACGGTAATAGTTAGAAAGACATTCTATATATATTTTTTTTCAATGAAAAAGAGATCTTGTTCCTTGTGCTTTTTTTACAGCTACAAAAATGTATAATTCAAAAGCTAAAACAATGTGCATGTGAAGTAGACATCTATAATTTTAAAGTTAAATGTCCTTTTAACATTTTTTTTATTAAATCTATAAGAAAATGTATCAATTAACCTAATTTCATCTTATCCCTTTCTTTCTTGGTAAAATTCAATTTTTTTTTTCTTTTACTTTGATTGGGATTATCCACCGATCAAAATTAAATTACAGCGAAACATGCCTAAATCAGAGGCTTGCGTGAAGAAATCAACGTATTGATGGTTTAATACATGTTGCAATTGCCCAAAGGCTATGTCTTGAAGTCATAAAATATTAAATATTAACAACGTGACCGATTAACTGTATTTTATTTGTTAATAATTAGAATGTTTGAATCTGGTGTTCTGTCCTTTAAACTTATTGATAGGTTATTTATTAATAATTAAACCTTTTTATGATATTTTTTAAACGATTAAAGAATAATAGTGTAATGTAAAAAAATGTTTGCTTTTAATATCTTTAAAGAAATTAAAAGAGTTTTCTGCAAATTTAAAAAGAAAAGAAAATTAAAAATATAATAAATTAGGATAATTATTGGGGAGATTTCAATTTTCCTAAAAATGAAACCTAATATATAGATAAAAAGTAAATATATATTTTGAATGAATTTTAAGTGAATTAAACATCTCATATCATAACATGATTAATAAGATTATTAGACTTAAATTGAGTTATCATCTATTTATATGATTTGAGGAGTTTTAATGATTAAAAATGTTATTAACATTATTAATGCTACGTAAAGTCTTGATTGTTAATAAGATTGTATGAGTTATATATTGGTATTGGTTACCTACCATTAGAAATTATTATTTGGAAGAAAATCAATCTCTATTTGCAAATTGAATATTTAAATTTACATATGTACCAGATAAATATCAGTTGTCCTCATATCTACTTGAAACCCTCCGAGCCAAGATCACTTCTGGGATATTGTTGGTCAAGACAGACAACATCTCAACCAGTCCTCAAACTCATTGATATATGGACCTATTTCAATTAATGAAGACTAGGTAAAACATCTATCTCTATGTATGCATCGATGTATAATTACAAGAACTCCACCATTTAGTTTAATTTATCCAAAAAATTTAGAAAATTTGAATTTTCTGATTCTTGAAAATACAACATATAATATATAATAATATATTTATAATAATAAAGGATGGAAACGATATATTTAATATGTAATAATATATTTTTATATCCACATAAAAATATATTTTTATATATTATATGAGAAGGAAAAATAGAATGAAATGAAATCAGTTTTGAGGAAAAGGATAAATAAAATGGAATCGAATGAGGTAAATATCATAATATTTTTTACCATAATAATTTAGTGAAAAAAAATGATTAAGATAAATATGGGTTGGTATGTGGTTGATGCAATTGCAAGGTGTAGCAGGCAGAACTAGTAGAGTGTTTTGTGTGATACAGACACATATAATTCTGCAGCATTTATTGTCTTTTATGTGGAATCTGAAACAACCTTGTTAAATTTAAATTTTGAATTCGCATGAAATGGGTGACTTTGATTTTTTCAAACTTTCATTATACCTACTATTCTACTACTATCACGTGATCTTATTTAATTGTCTTTTCCTTCACAACCATCCTCAATCTACTTAATATATCTCTCCACCACCTCCTCAAAATTTCAAGAATAATATTATTCCAATAATAAATCTCAAATTCTCAAATTAGTTAAACTACTGAAATATAATATATGAAGTGTTCATACCGTAATAAGCTTAAGAAAATTCATAAGGTAGGTGGGAAAAAATAGGTTTTGGTAAAATTTAGAAACAATGCATGGTTAGTCTTCGTACATCCATTAATAATGCCCTAAACATAATTAGAAAAATTTAAGTGGATTGTAGATATATGCTTACTATGCCCTAAACATAATTAGAAAAATTTAAGTGGATTGTAGATATATGCTTACTCATATATATGACAAAATTTAAAAGAAAATTGGCCAATATTAATGATTTATTTATTTGGATGAGTTGTTTTATAGGGGAATTGACGATGCTCTTGGACCCATTCTTACAGAAAGCTACAATTTCAAAACAGTGCTACTTAAGTAAGATCTTGAGAGATACGTGCAGATATGAGTTTTCCTTTTTTTATTCTACTATTCTCAATTATCTAAAAATACAATTTGTATTAATCTTTATAATACCCAATAATATGAATAATCGATGGATATATATATATATATATTAAAATAATAAATTTATTAACAAGATTGAATATTAATTAAAAATAGATTAAGTTATAATGTTAATGAGTTGTAAATCATATCTCTTAAATTGGTTTTAAGGGTGAGTTAGGTTCGTAATAAATTTTTATATGATATGATTGTTAGTAAAGTTATTGAACCTATATTGGGTCACCGGTTAAGGGTGTACATTTGAGTTGTAATAGAAGTAAACTTTAAATCTAACTTATATTCATAAAACATGTTCAATAAGCTGAAATTTACACCTACTTTATATATATTAATTTGATCTTATCTCTGGTCGATATGAGATTTCTAGCATACTTTCTTCATGTTGAGACGTCCTAACTCGAACGTGGACTAACATATAGGTGGTTCAACAACCGTCTGAGAGCGGGTGACTCAATATACCTAATAAATTTATTAAAATAAATTCTGATATTATAATAGAAATAAACTTTAAATCTAACTTATTTTTATAAAACTGGTTTAATAAAGTAAGATTTATATCTATTTTATATATATTAATTTAGTCTTATTTTTTTCAAGAAAATCTCAAATTAATTAAAAATAAAATCATATTAAAGTATATAAATAAGGTATACGAAGCCTAACTAGCATAAACAAGCAAGTTGGGCAAATAATTACGTATGTGTGTAGCCGTGAAAATGGTTAGAGAATAATTGAATTTGATGGTTGCATGTTAATGTGGAAGAGAAGCATAATGAGTAGTATTATGATGAAGGTTCGTATTTGGCTTCCTCTTTGAGTGTTTGGCTTCCTCTGCACTCAAAGAAATGTAGAAAGCTGTTGCATCTCTTTACTTTACTTAATTTTTCTTTGCATATAAAAAATACTTCCACCTAACAACATTATAGTTATCCATTCCAACCATTAATGCACAAAACCTTTTAGCATTCACCTTTCTTTCACTCTTGGACCACTCCATCCTTCATTCCTACTAATGTTCATGCCTTACAACATAAGCATTTTCATCTTACACTTTTTTTAGAATTTAAATTTCAACTTTATTCATTTTATAAAATAATATTATAAGTTCTCAAATCGTTAGCACACATTATTTTATGTCAAAATTGGATATTTCAAACTTCAATTTTACAATACTCTTGTAGATAGTTTAAAAATTCTCTTATAATAAGTAACCCAATTAACTACTACCATAAGTCCTAATATTATAAATCTTACTTAATCATATAAATACAATTTTTAAAAAGAAATTATATTTAATTTATATATTTTAATTCGATTATATCATTTACACAAAATATAAATACAGAGAAATAATAGTGGGAGGGAACACTTGTTCATCTTTTTATTAAAAATGTATATCATCCCTCATTAAAATTTAAAATATAATGAAAAAGGAAAAAGTCTTTCCAACTATAATTTAATAATAATAATAATAATTATATATTATAATAATTATAACAAAGTAAAAATAAATAAAATAAGTTTAACTGTATTTTAAAATTAAACTAATTCATTTTTTACATAATTTTTATTTTTAAAAATTTTAGTTTTTTTTTCTTCTAAAAAATAAAAAAATTTGAGAAAGTAATAAAAGATTTTTACCTTATCAATTTTCTAAAAGAGTTAGTAATTTCGTTTTTATTAATTTTTTTTAAGTTAGTGTTTTTGAAAAATACTAATAACTTTTTCTAGATTTTTTTGAGATTTGAGTTATAGATTTGGAAGCTATATTTTAAATCATCCAAATGAATAGAGTTATTATTCAAAAATTGAAAAACAAAGTTGAGTGAATAATGATGTGAAAGAGTAGTTAAGTTTAGAAGAGTTATATATATTGAATGATGACTTGTTAAAATATATTGTTGGATTAAGAAATATGACGTTGTTATTGTTGATTATTTTTAAAAGAAATTTATCTTAACTTCCAAAGCTTAATTAAGAGAGTTTTCTTTGAACATGAGACCAGGAATGGAAGAGGTAATTTTTTTACTTTCTTATTTGAGTGAAGAATATGTTATCTAAACAAAAATAAAAATGCTTTCAGAGGAAAGAAAATGGTTCTGATAGATTTTTGCTCAAACCAGAAATAATTATTCAAATAAAAGAATTTAAAGGAAAGAGAATTAGTTTTAGAAGTGTCTCGCTTAAGTGACAACTAATTTTTCAAGTAATAAGTTATCACTCATGCGAGACACTCATTCTCACTTAAGAAAGAGGAACTCACTTAAACATGAATATGTTAAAAATATGTATTTTGTTATTTAAATAAAAAAATATTTTTAAATGTATGAGTTGATATCTAAAGTAATATATATAATAAATGTGACCTCCTTCAAATGATGATTAGTATTAAGAGTTAAGTAATATATTTTATAAATATGTGATGTTTTTATTGGCCAAATTAAGCCAAATAATTAATACTAATAATAAATTATGATGTATGTATGATATATGGTACCAGAATAGTACAAATATATATCAGGTGGTTATATTAGAATAAATTTAATAAGATTCCAAAATAATTGGTTGTATAATATAAATATTACTGAAGTTAATAGTATACATATTATCGTATCACAAAAAAATATACAAATATTAATATCTATATATTAATATCTATATATATCAACTAACACTAAATACGTTTATTATATTATTTATTAGATAATTAATATATTAAATAATTAATATATTAAATTATTTAAATTTAAATTATTATTATTATTATTTTGGAATGAATAATTTAATTTTCTCTTATTTATTGATTTAATTATGACGATGGTATTTATCATAAAAAATTAATAATATTTCAGAAAAAAAATTAACTTAAATTTTAATTAAGAATAAGAATATATATATATATATATAAAGTATAATTTAATAAAAAAAATAAAATTTTATAAGAATATAAATTAAGATAGATATAGACTAATTACATTTTGATTTAATATATAATTAATTTAAATTGATTATTATTTATTTTTTTATTACTTTTTATTGTAATTTTTTATTTTTTTTATAGTATGACTAAATCAGTTTGTTAAACCTTTTAACTTGAAAAAATTAGAGTTGAAGTAATTATTTTGTGTATTACCGTTAAAGAAATGTGTTTTTAAAAGAAAAAAGAAAAAAAGTGAACCTAAATAGATAGTTATTATTTGCAATTTATAGATTTGAAATAGTGGGGAAAGTGTTATGAGCGTGCGGTTGAGCAATAAATAAATAGTGATGATGTTGATGGAACACGTGGTTCCTCATCAAACATAATTAACTCATAACAATTATTCATCCACATTACCTAATTAATATTTATCTTCTCATCAAAGAATTACAACTAATTTATATTCATATTTTTCTTCTTAAAATTTATTTATCTTCATAATTTTTTTCTAAATTTGTCTTTTTTTATCTTTATATTTTTTAATTATCAATTTAATTTTTAAAAATATATAATTTTAATAATTTTTATATCTAAATTTAACATTTAGTAATATTTTTTTAAGTTGATAAAATAATTAATTATTATTTATATATAAATATAATATTTAATAACATTTATTTATTGTTACAAAATTGATAAAATAACTAAAATTACATATTTTAAAAGTTGAAGAACCAACTTAATCAATTTGAAAATATAAAAATAAAAGATAATTATGAAAAATAATATAGATAATTTTGAAAAACAAAAGATAAAAAACCTAAACCCTAAAAATTATATTATATTCTTAATAAAATTTAAAGTACTACATCATTTCTTTAATAAGTTTCAAGACTTAAAAGTCTGAACAGATTAAATTTTAATTTTACAGAACCTGCCTCAGTAATGGAAACATTAAAGAAAGAAGGGAAAAAAATTGAAATGGGCCAAAGAGGAGCTTCATTTTATTTTGGGCCTCTTTAGTGTTGTACAATGATTACTTAAGTTCGGGAATTGATGTAGGCTTTTTCTTCTTACACCCCCATAAAATCTTGGATCACTTTCCCATCAGAATGGGCTTTTTGAAATAAATAGGAGGTAAACAAAAATATTAATGGGGTGAATGAAGTTAAAGCTAGTGATGTTTGGGGTCAATGGGCTCCGATGGGCTTCTACAAGAGCCTCATGATGTTGTTAGGGCTTGCTATTGGTACACGTCATTGTTTATATAGTGATCATACAACACAAAAACTTATTTCTGTTGCATATTATATTTCGCATGTGGTTTTACAATATAAACAACTTTTTTTTTGTCGTAGTGAACGTATTGAGAAAATTTTATTTTCTTAACTTATATTATTTTAAAAAAAAATCATTGTAAAAATATATAAGCGAAACAAGTTCTTGGAACAAATACAATTTTAATATAAAATGTTGGTATTAAATAATAGTATAAAAATTTACAACTAAAATAAAAGATGAAAAAAATATTATAATCACTAAAAACAAATTACAACCATTTTCTTTATGAATTCAATAAGAAATAATAATATTTTATTTTAAAATTAAAAGAAAAATAATTAATAAAATATTTTAAAGGAAGAATTTTTTTTTTTTTTAATTTTCCTTTCAAACATTATAGCATTATAATAGAAAAAGAAGTGATTGTGAGATGAATTACACGAAAAATATTATGTTCCTTTTATAGTATGAAAGTAAAATTTTCCCAATATAAGATTTCTCTTCTAATTATCTTCCATTTTAAAATTTTAATTAAATTAATCCAATCTTCCCATTATTCTTTATTTTATGTAATTCTTTTGCTCATTTTTTCAATAAACTATAAGAAGTTGATTATAAACTTATTAGTACTAACAATATGCTTTTGGATCTTCAAGTAGTTGTGGTATAGATAGAAAAATGAATGATAGAATTGGCAATGTACCATTGCATGTATGACCTACTAATGTCAACTCATGTTTGTTGTTCCATATGTTGATCTAGTGAACATGTTTCTAACCAAATTTTTGTTGTGTCTTCCCCTTGTGTCAATCTTATGTAGGTCGTCCAAATTATTTTGTAGAGAAGAGATTTCTTGTAACAAAACAAATTGTAAATTCACTATATCGGATTGGTGCCATTCAACAATTGCAAAAACAAATGATAGTTGTACATGTAGTCCATAATTGGGCATCGCTATATGTTTGAACTGAGATTGATCTTTGCAAGTCCTTATATGGGACCTATAAAAACAAAAAATTATTTTTGTTATTAAAAAAAAACAAAACAAAAAATAAATTAATAATTTTGTGAAGAAGATATACCTGATCAGTTTGAATATTATCAAACCTATTTCTATACCCCACAACATTATTGTGAGGTACATTTCTAAAGTTTAGCATTCTATTCCCGCTCCATTGCAAACCAATAGGTATGTTGGTAGAAGGTTAGAAATTAGAGCAATATATGACAGGCGTTGTCATGCCCAGGATTGTAAAAGTGGTGCACAACCACCCATTGTTTTGATATTTCCATCCATTGCTCTACACATTTCCCTGTACAACATAGCTAAAGAAGCATACTCCCAACTATAGTGCCTGGAATGTCTAAGATTAGTTAATAAAATTAAATACATAAGATGAACTTTGTTGTCTGTTTTGTCAGGAATCAAGATACCTTCAATTAAACCTAATATATATGCCCTATAGTGGACATGAAATTGTTCTTCTGATGGTTCTTTTGTGATTTGTAAGATGTTTTCTATAAGCCACTTTAGCTTGATCACAAAGTCAATTAATGACTCTTCTTTGATTGACACAATGTTTAGATATGTGTTAGAAATTTCGTCCAAATCTAACATTGTTGGACCAATGACTGATAATCCATCAACTCTTAACCCGAGTTGAAGTGCAACATCCTCTAGGATTATGGTGCAGTCTCCTGTTGAAAAATGGAATGTGTGAGTTTTAGGTGTCTTAACTTTGCTACTCTAGCAAAACCTACTTATTTTAGTAATGCAACAATTAGAGGGTGGGGTTCTAGCATTGAATGGCAATAAGATGATATAATATTTTCGGTATCCTACAATTACTAACAAATTAGGCACAATATATGTTCAAACAAAAATAAAATGTAAGTAAATAAAGATGATGTGTTAAACTTACCATCATAACAATGAAGAAAGATCTATGTTCATTTTGCTTAGACAACAACATTTTAGTTGGCTGATATTTTAGTTATGTGATAGATGATGCAAGTGAAAATAGTAAGATGTAAACTAATGAGGAAGAAGTTCCATGTGTTATAGGCAAATTTAACATTGGATTCCATGGTTGGTTTGTATGCATATCAAATTATATCTTTATTAGTTGGGAGAAGAGAAAGTATGATTAGAAGGTGGTGAACTGTATTTGATAAATCACAATCACTCAATCTTAGTGCTCCTCAAAAGGCATCTTTCTTAATTAGGAGAAGAGAAAGTATGGTCAAAAGGTGGTGTAGTGTACTTGACAAGTCACAATCACTCAATCTACGTACTCCTCAAAATACATCTTTCTTGGTTGGGAGAAGAGAAAGTATAGTTAAAAAAGTTGTGTAATGTGTTTGACAAGTCAGAATTACTCGATCTACATGCTCCTCAGGAGGAATCTCTCTTGATTAAGAGAAGAGAAAATATGGTCAAAAGGTGGTGTAGTGTGTTTGACAAGTCATAATCACTTGATTTAAATGCTCCTCAGAAAATATTTTTTTTGGTTGGGAGAAGAGAAAAGTATGGTCAAAAGATGGTATAGTGTGCCTGACAAATCACAATCATTCAATTTACGTGTTCCTAAAAAAACATCTTTCTTGGCTAGGAGAAGAGAAAGTATGGTGGTTAGAAGGTGGTGTAGTGTGATTGACAAGTCACAGTCACTCGATCTACATGCTCCTCAAAAGATATCTTTCTTGATTGGGAGAAGAGAAAATAAGGTCGAAAGGTGGTGTAGTGTGCCTGATAAGTCACAATCAATCGCTCTACGTACTCCTTAGAAGACATCTTTCTTGGTTGGGAAAAGAGAAAGTATGGTCAGAAGGTAGTGTAATGTGCCTGAGAAGTCACAATCACTTGATTTACGTACTCCTTAGAATGCATCTTTCTTGATTAGGAGAAGAGAAAGTATGGTCATAAGGTGGTGTAGTATGCTTGACAAGTTATAGTCACTCAATCTACGTGCTTCTAAAAAGACATCTCTCTTGACTGGGAGAAGAGAAAGTATGGTCATAAGTTAATATAGTGTGTTTGAAAAATTACAATTACTCGATCTATGTACTTCTCAAAAACATATTTCTTGATTGGGAGAAAAGAAAGTGTGGTCAAAAGGTGGTGTAATATGCTTGACAAATCTCAATCACTTGATTTATATGCTACTCAAAAGACATCTTTCTTGATTGGGAGAAGAGAAAGTATGGTTAGAAGTGGTATAGTATGTATGACAAGCCATAGTCACTTGATTTACGTGCTCCTTAGAAGACATCTTTTTTGGTTGGGAGAAGAGAAAATATGGTCAGAAAGTGGTGTAATGTAATTGACAAGTCATAGTCACTCGATCTACGTGCTTTTTAAAAGACATCTTTCTTGATTGAGAGAAGAGAAAGTAAAATGGTCTGAAGGTAGTGAAGTGTGCTTGATTAGTCACAGTCACTCGATCTACGTATTCTTCAAAAACCATCATGGTTGCTTCCTTTATTACCATTATAAATATAATAAGGTATATAACTTTGTGCACTTCACATGTTACCATTCTCATTTGCATTCTCCTTTTTTGCTTGTTCATTGTTTTGACTTTCTAGATCTCTTTTTACCTTTTTTATTTTCAAATATGGGTTTTGTATATGTAATTGTTTACTATGATGGCACCATGAACAACTGTCCAATTGAAGGAGTCATCTTCAACTCAACAACAACGAAATTGGTACCTTGAATTATATGTTACATTTGAATCTTGTACTCCATCCATTTGTCACCACAACTTTCACCCTCATTGAACCATGCCCACAATGTCATAAACACACATATGGCAACAGATAAAATTAATTGGGAAAATGACATTTAGTCGTACACCCAACTTTTAAGTGGTCCTTTCATGAACTTCAATGAATTAGAATTTTAGTCAAACCAACAACTACCCATAAAAGAACATATGCTATTGTAGGTCTTCCAACAAATGTTTTTTATCTTTTTAGTGAGGATGAAGATGATGAAGAAGACAAACAAGTGAATTCACTTTCAAATATTCCTCTATGACAATCAAACATACCATACAACCCACCACACCATTTTTTTAACTTCCCAACTCACATGCAACTAGATGACTTAGAGTTTGACCATATCCTAGATCGGAAAATAGTAGTTTATCCACCCAAAACACTATTTGTTAGCCAACGGTTTACCACAAAAGAACAAGTGCAAGAAGTTATTAACCAGTTTCATACTGTAAACTATTGCGCTTATAAGGTCAAGCTATTTAGCCCAATGAGGTTTGTGGTGCAATGTGTTCATGACAATTGTAATTGGAGATGTCGAGCAATATTATGCACCAAAGAGTAATATTGGGAAATAATGAAGTTGGAAGGGAAGCACACATGTCTTTCACCTCTCATTTCACAGAATCATAATAAGTTGCGATCACGAATGATTTCCAAACAATTCGTGATATTGTTGATGTTGATCCTTCAACACTCATTTCTACTATCATAGGACATATCAAGTCAACTATAGGTTATAGTTATCGAAAGGGTTGGCTGACCAAACAATTTGTAATTGAAAAAATTTATAACAATTTGGAAAATTCATATCATAAGTTACCTTTTCTATTGCAAGCAATGAAATTATATGTTCTTGGTTTCATTTGGAAGATTAATACACAATTCGCATATCAAGGTGATTTGGTGGGTGAGAATTACATTTTCTTTAAGAGAGTATTTTGGACATTCAAACCGTATATTGATGGTTTTTGTCACTACAAGTCTATTGTTAAAGTGGATGAAACATTTTTACAAGAAGTACAAATAGATATTATTGGTGGCAATTATAGAATATGGACGTAACAACATAATTCAAATTGTCTTTGCTATTGTAGAAGGTGAAACCAGTGATGCATGATTCTTTTTATTTAAGAAACCTATAGAGGTACGTAATATCACAAGAGGGGTTATGTCTCATTTTAGACCTTCACGAGGCTATAAGAAGTGCATAATGTAGACATGAAAGTGGTTGGACAGAAAAAAAATTTGTGCATGTGTTTGCATTAGACATGTTACACAAAACTTCATGCGATGTTTCAAAAATACTATATTAAAGAAGGACGTCGTCAATATGAGTAATTATTTATTTTTCTTAAGTCTTTAATATCATCAATATTTTATTTACTTATTAATACTTTCTACATTTTGCTAGTTACTTATATTAATTACACTTTTAAAATTTTTTTGTAGCATATGACATGATTGAACTTAGATTTTTTTACTATTACAATATAGTAAGAGATAATAATATGAAAGTAGTACAATGAATGGACGAGATCTTGAGGGACAAATGGACATTTGCATGGGACAACAGATGACAGTGGAGACACATGACAATAAACCTAGCAGAGTTAATTAATTCCATGTTAAAGAAAATAAGAAATCTCTCAATTTGCTCTATGGTTGTAGCAACATACACCTGTTACAACAAATTCTTCACAAAAAGAGGCAAAGAGGTAGATGCCATGATTACAACTAGTCATTTATACTCTCCAAAGTCACTTAAAAAACATTGCAAGATGCACTCTCAAAGGCAAATAGCCATAGAGTCATCAACTTTGATAGATCAAACATAAGATTTATAGTGAAGGAGATAGAATATTCGCGAGAAGTCCAACTAGTTGGGAGATTTACAGTTAGGTTAAATGAGATGTGGTGTGACTGTGGAAAGTTTCAAAAAGTTGACATGCCATGGTCACATGTACTTGCTACGTGCAAACATGCACACCATGACTTTAACATTTACACCGCTCCAGTGTATGAATTACAGCAAGTTTCTAAGGTTTATAAAGGATAATTTGAAGAACTCAGACATGAAGATTATTGGCCAACTTACACAACCTAATTTTATGTCCAAACCTAGAATTGAAAAGAATTACAAGGGGTTGACCCAAGTCAAACCAAATAAGAAAAGAGATAGACATTACAGAACAATATGGTCATATAAAAAATTATTCCTATTGTCACACTCCTGGTCATACTAAGAAACATGTCCAAACATTATTCATACATCTACTTCATGTCGTTAATTTATGTTGCTTAGAGATTATTTTTCTTCCATAGATGTTTCGAACAATATTATTAATGAAATTTTATTTAATATCTTACATGAAACTTGCAATTCAAATTTAATCATTATTTCTTATTTTAATCGATTTTATAATTAAAAATTAGTTATAATTTGTTATTTCATGTAAATTAACCAGAAGTTGTCATGTAATTTACTTTTCTTGCTTTTCTGACAAGTTTGAGAGATTCTTTTATATTTTATTTTATTATTTTGCAACAATATTAATGTAAGCTAATCCAATGATACAATTCACAAGAAATCCAATGCAATAGTATTAATGGAAAGGAATTCAATGTTACAAATTTGATAAGTAATTAAATAATTTTACTTTTATCTCTCACACTAGTCAACAAGTTGTTTATGATTTCATGGAAATCAAAATTAACAATGATGTACAACAAATGATAACACGTTAGAAAAAAAATTAAACTTTATTTAAGTATTCAATGAAGTCAAATATGAAAAAAATTAAATTATTTATGAAAACCAAAGACCTATATTCCTAACATCTGATAAACAAAATCATGATTTCAAAAAGTATTTACATTAAAAAAAACAACAACGATACATATTTTAAATTAATTTGCTTGTTATTTTATTTTAGTATTTTATTTCAATATATCTTTTAATATATATTTTATATTATGTATATTTAAAGTTGTTTTAATTTATCTAAATCATTTAATTATATTTTTTATTATTGATTTATATATTTATTCAATAATTTTAATTCATATCTATTTATATAATTTTTTTTATTATTAATTAAAAAATTAATAATATACAACTAAATAATATATATATATATATATATTATATTAAATTTTTATTTTTAATAAAATATTTCATTTTAAATTTAAATATTATTTAAGTAAAATAATATTAATTCATTAATACTATATTAATATATATATATAATTAAAATAATTAATTATATATATTATTTTATTATAATATTAATTTTTTTAATAAAATAATTAATTTTAAATATTTTTTCTATATTAAAAAAAATACTTATTCTATATTTGGTTGGTTACGAAGCAAATTTCAACCTATAAAATAAATAAAACGTTCAAATTTAATACAAGAATTTATCTTTTCACAAATCGAATTCTAAGTAAAATAGTGAACTTTATCAATTTAATAAATAAATTGTGGATACTTACATGGTAAATAATATTATATTAAAATAATATTATTTATATAAAAAAGTTATCAAAATAAAATTTGTCCAATTGGAAACTTTTCTTCTCACGTAGATATTGACATGTTTATTATAAAAGGAAAAAGAATTGTTAATTAATTTTCTCACCTTTTGTCAGGTTATTTGCTATCCCACTTTTTCTATAAGGGGTAGAAAAGTGATGTTCAACCAAATACGAGAAAGTGGAATACCCAACACAGGAGATGTGTTAAACTTTTTCCTTTGTCTAAGTTTGGGAAAGTAGCAAATGAAGAATGGGGAATAAATTTAATATGAGGGTTCTAAATATAACATAGTCAAAAAAGAATTTACCAGCTAGATTGCAAGATGGGTTTCCATACTTCGTTTACCATTTTATTAGAATAAAGAATAAGAAATTGAATGATTCTACAATATAGTCAAATAGTTATAGAATAGACTGTTTGCCAAGCCAGATTGGATTGGTTTGGTTTGTCAGTTTTTAGCCACATCAAAATAATTGCAAGAATCATGAGGCTTGTAGCAAATTAGCAATTAATGCAAATCAATTGGAAACAACAACAAACAATGAGGAACACATTGTGAAACAGAAAGCTATTGCAATACTTTACTGAGTCTATGTCTATCCGAGTCTTACACTGTCTATACATTGAAGATTATTATTCAGAACCTCACACTTGTACATTTTATCTATCCATCCATCCATCCATTTGGCCACACAATCATACCCTCAGTCCTCTACCACAGGAGTCCCTCTCTAAGTCAAAAACATCAAAATCAAAACAAACCCAACCAGTCCTCACAAAAAAATCAGCAAATTCACAAACCTAAATCGTGGAGCCCACCTCCCCTTAAGTAAGAAACTGAAAAATAACAGTACAACATTAACCAATGTTAAGTAATGATGTTTCTAACCGCGCGAACTCCTCTGTCCAGATTTTGTAACCACTGGATGGTTCCAACAATGGATATTTGTCTTGGTTGCAATGACGGTTAAGGAATTAGCGTAGCTATGAATCTTTTGCAGCCTTTTTAACCAAGACTTCCCACAGCCGTTGGATCTCTCCGAAGACATCATCGGACGGTAACCGAAACCTGCAGCAAGGACACGTGTTCCTCTTCCCCAGCCACGGTAAGATACACATCCAATGAAACAAGTGCTGACATGGCAATTCGCACACGTCCCTTCCTATTCTCATCTCCTCTCTGCATATCACACACTCTCTCCCACCGGCCCTCACCTCCACCGACGGCAGCGCCACCACAGCCGCAGCCGACGCTGCGACCTCGGCCAATTCCTTTCCTCCGCCGCAGTCCAGCGCGCCGACGAGTCTCCAGCACCGCGTCACGGTCTCAACGAAGGGAATTAGCACCGTCGAGCCCGTGCATGCTCCTAAGGGTGCAAAGGAGAGGGTCAACAATGAATCGGAGAAGATGGAGCTGAGGTTGACCCTCCATTGGGAAAAAGGTGCCTCGAGGGCATGTGGGTTGTGGTTGTGCGTTTCGCAGAGGAGGAGGAGGAGGAGCGCAGCGTCGAGGTCGCGCTGTCTCGTGGATGTGGACGGCAGAGGGAAGGTAGCGGTGAGGAGGTGGAGGGAGGAGAGGAGGTGGCGGGCGATGAGGAGGGTCTTCTGGGGGAGGGAGAGGGTGTGGAGGTGGTGGAGGGTTAGAGAGAAGAGAGTTGGGGAAGAGAGGAGGGAGGCTAGGCGACGATGTTGGCGGTGGGTGGCGGAGAGAATGGAGTGGGTGAGATCTGAGAATTGGGAAGGGGTGAGAGTGGAGAGTGCAGCCATGATGATTGTTGATGTTGTTTCTTCCATTGTGGGATCATGTGTCTTGGACTTTTGCTTTTCAGACTTTTGGAGGAGGAAGAAGAAGAATGTGGCTTTTTATGTACGTGGGTGAGTGTGTGAGTTACCGATTATAACTATAATAAATAGACAACTAGGTCTTGCACTCTTGCTTGTATTGACAAATCTGTCCTTTGTTTCTGTTTCCTTTTCTAACTTCTACCGTCATAGATATATCTCTAGGTCGGTTGTCCCTTATATTTTCAGAAAGATATGATTGGATACGTCACTGCTTGACCTTTTACTTCATCTTTCTCTATGTTTAAGTCTGACAATGATTTCTCTAACTCTGTAGGAGTTAATGATTCTAATTCTAAATAGCTTAACTGTAGTATAATTGTCGGGTTATACATTAAATTAAGTAATAAATAGACTCATCACAAGAAAATATAGTGAGGAGATTTTCGTTAGTAATAATACATACCATCTAATACTCTTTGACTTCGTCATATATGCTTCAGAACTATTAATATTCTGTTGCATATTGCAATCATATTAAAAGATGTAATAAATGGAAAGAAAAATATTAACGATCTTGACTTCTAAATTCTAGACTAATGTAAAATTTGTAGTTAAAAATAATTTAAACACATTAAAAATTTGGTTCAATAGTTCAAAAATTGATTTTTTTCTAAACTTCAAATCAATCAGCCCTGAATGGAGGTAGTAGAGGTTGTAGATTACCTGATTTAGTTATTGAAAGCAGTAGAAAATCTGGAAAGATTGTGTTGAATGTGGAATAAATAACAATGGTGTGACACTTGTGGACATGGTGTAACTAATGAAGTGGCAGCGTTTGTCGACACGTTAAATGTCCCAGAGCAAGCACGTTTCTTACTCTAGTGCTTTTCATTATCATTTTCAGATGTTTTCTCCCGACCGATTTCGCTAGGGTCAACAAAACAAGCAGAAGAGGAAGTTCCTTCATGGCCCATGCCCATGGCTCGTTCCTCTTGTCACTAAATCAAATATACAAAACTATACAATAATTCATTCTCTCATCCTTCGTATACATGCACACATCCTAATTTCTCAAAGCTCCGAGTGTCTACCTACCATCATCCCAACCTTGCAAATTGCTTTCGTGGGGCGTGTGAAAGCGATAATGTATTTCTGGGATCGGGGTATTCTGGACAAAATATTGAAATATTAAAGCCTCGTAGCCATTAGGCCCATTGCCTATTATTGAGGAAGATGGCACTATGTTGGCAAACCAGGCTATGATTAAAGGAAAGGATATTAAACAGATCTTGGATGCTTTATTAGCAAGAAAACTATTTCCGAGACACGAATGGGGTAAAGATGTGAAAATAAAAGGTGGGTGCAAGACAAGCCCCACAAAATAAGACTATACAAATGAAACAATTATGCTTCCTGTGTTAAATTCCAACTGGCAGCGTCAAAATCAATGTTCAATGCATTCGTAAGTCTCATTTCACCAATTTGGCGATCTCCCAAAAAACCTTCTGCCCATTTTCAACAGAAAGTGTCCCTTTGTTGTGGTTTTTCACAAAATATTAGGTCCGCATCTCATAGATCCACACCGTATCTATCGAAATGCCATACATTGAAAAAAAAGTATTCGTCTTAAATTTGGGGATCCTACCATCATAACATGACCACAATGTAGGTTTCCTTTTACAATAAACCAAACTACTGATAGAAGGGAGACTGGTAAGTTAACCCTCACATATATGGTATCACAATACACTCTCCTGTTTTTACTCCCTTTTGCTTCTCACATTCACCTTGGGGCAAGTTGTGAGTACCTTCAGTAAAGTGTTTCCTTTAGCCCAAACAAAGTAGTCAACCACAAGGAAGCTCCTTTGCTATTAAACATACAATCTCTGAAACCACGACAAAAGTTATTAATGCCAGCCAGAATAAAACTTTTTCTGCCTAATCTCAGAATTGTGTCACAAGTCACACCAACCGGAATGGAAATCAGAGTTGCTTTATCAAACAAAGCAATCTTAACTGAACCCACAAAGCAAAGGGTAAAATCTGTGTCCTTCATCACCCTAAAGAAAAATGATCAAGTACCCCTTGGAGTCATGTTTTTCTAGGCCTAGACTATCTTGGGGTGAAAAACCAGTAACAGTGCACCCAGTAAAGCTTGATATTTTTGCTGAGTATTTTGATACAGGTGTCATCTAGTTTCAGCATCTCAGAAGTTGAGTGGTCTCTTTTTTCTCTGATATACAAGAGGTGAATGATGATTTCAGTACAAGTTACCACATGCAATTATTAACTAACATTCTCGTGGTCTAACTCTTCCTGTAAAACATATCCTTCTTCCCTCATCAAACCAAGCAACCCTTCCAGCAATGCATAAATCTCATCAGATCTTCCATTTGACACATCCTTGGCAATGAAACTCAGTAACCCTTCACTCATTTCAATCCAGCTACTTCCAGGGACCTTCTGTAACCCAATTTCTTTCATTCTTTCCCTAACCTCACCAGCTTGTTCCCACTTCCCAGCATGAGAGTATAAATTGGCCATAATCATGTAATTTCCAGTATTTTCAGGCTCAATCTCGAACAAATGATCACAAGCAAACTTTCCCGTTTCAACATCACCATAAACAGAAGCCCCATGCAGCAGAGCACCCCAAACTACAGCACTTGGTTCAATTGGCATTTTAGAAATAAATTGCGTTGCTTCTGAGAGCTTCCCAGCTCGACTAAGAACACTCACCATGCAAGCATAGTGTTCTACTAAGGGTTGAAAGCCACAAAGTGAAGGCATTGAATTAAAGATATCCCAAGCTTCATCAACAAATCCGGAATGAGCACAAGCTGTCAATACAGAAGTTAATGTCACTGGGTCAGGTTGAATTCCTTTATCTAGCATCCGAGTATAGAAAGCAAGTGCCAAACTAGCATCACCATGTGCTGCATAAGCAGATATAATAGATGTCCAAATAATCAAGCAACTACTCTGTGAAAGATCAAAAACCCTTTGCGCCCCATGAATATACCCCAGCTTTGCATAAGCATCTATAATGGAAGTTGTCACATAAATATTTTGCTCATAACCTGTCCTTATAGCATAACCATGCACTTCTTTCCCTCCTCGCAGGTTTGAGAAGTACGAAAAGGAAGGAAGAACACTAGCAAGTGTGACAGCATTGGGACATAAACCAGAACCCAGCATTTCCCGCACCAAATCAAACAAACCCCCAAACTTTTTATTCTGAACCATACCAGAAATCACAGCATTCCAAACATTCAATCCAGGGTTCTCAACCCCTCGAAAGATGCTCATGGCTTCATCCACAAACCCGTAATCCAGGTACCCCGAAATAATCGCCCCATAAGTAACCTCATCCTTCTCGCGCATTACCTCAAACAACTCCCGTGCATAATCCAAACTACCACACTTCGCATACATGGCAACCACAGCATTGGAAAGCGAAACATCGTTCTCAATTCCACTCTCCTTCACCAAACGGTGAACCTCCATTCCAAACGAAAGGTCCATGGACTGTCCACATGCCTGCATCACGCTCACAGCCGTAACCGCATTGGGTGCAACCCCGGAAACATTCAACATCTCCAGGTACAACCTCTTACACTCATCGTAGAATCTCCTCTGAGAATACCCACCAATCATCGCGTTCCACGTCACGGTGTCTCTCTCGGACATTCCGTCGAACACATTCCGCGCAAGCCTAACCTCGTCGCACCTGCAGTAACACGTTATCAACGCGTTGAGAACAAAAATATCAGAGTCCAACCAGCGACGAAGAACGAAACAGTGAACCTCTTTCGCCAATTCGGGGCTAAAAAATGACGAGCCTAGCACCTTCAAAACGCAGGATATGGTGAAGTTATCGGGGAAGACGTTCGGGTTTCTGGAGGAGGTGAACGTCACGAATAGATTGAGCGCGTCGCGGAACATTGCGTTGAAGGAGTAGCCAAGGAGCATGCTGTTCCATGTGAAGGTGTTTCTGTGGGTAGTCGCGTCGAACACCTTGCGCGCTTCGCGCACGTGGTTGGATTTGGAGTAGAAGAGTATGAGTTTCGAGGCGAGGAAGTTATTGGGTGTGACGGAGAGCACAAAGAGGCGAGCGTGGAGCTGCTTCCCCTGGCGGAGGAGGCGGTGGTCAGAACAGTGCTGAATCGCGGAGCCATAGGCGGAGTAGTCGACACCGGAGCTGCAGAGCCGTTGTCGGAGGTTTCCGATAGCGGCGGATTGTGTTTGAAATTGAAGGGTGGGAGCCACCAGGTGAAGGATCCTCATTCATTTGTTTCGCGAGACATGCGAAATTTGAATTCTTCTTCGTTCCTCTGTATTCAAACAATTATAAGAGATAATTTGGGCTGGGTCTCAGGCCCAATTAATTTTTCTATGGGCTTTTTACTTCCATACGTGATTTTCAGTTGCTCAGAAGTTCGCGATTCGTTTTTGCCAGCAACCCCATTAACTCAAGAACAAAAACTTAATCCTTTTTCTTACGTGTTTTTTTTTTGCTGATGAATTGATGACTTGTACCATTTTCTTTCCCTAAAATAACTCACTTGTTATTGCATCAACCATATACATTTTTCTTGAATTTCTTATTAAATATTATATTATCATTCTTTATGATGACTTTTATTTCATTTGTTGTACAAATACGTGTTTTTAAAAACCTAAAAAACATCTATAATTTTGTTTATCTCTTTTCCTATTACATCATATTTCTTTGTCTTGTATTTGGGTGTCATCTATACAATTTCAGGATGTAGAATTTCTCATCTATCATTTTTGTTCTATGAAATGTAAAGTGATGTGCTGTTTTATATATAAAAACCCAGACCGAACATTTTTCATTACTCTAGCTAGCATGTGCATGATTCAATAATCATCCATTTTCAACCCTCCCTTTCCCTTTCACTATCAAAAAAGTAATTTCCAGGTTTTTGTATTATCCTCAATAGATGGACATTTAGAATGATACTGCAATTTTCTTATTAGGGTATATAGTAAGTGAATATATACAACCCTCCTCAAACTGCATTTGGAGTTTAAAACAATATAATCCTTTTCAAGATGAACATTAAAAAGGCCAGACCAGATAGAAAAATACGTAAAGAAGCACATAAATTAAACTCAAGCAAGATATACACCTTCTGATTGGAAGCCCAGAAGCAGAAAATGTTTCTAATCTTTCACACAATTCAACCAAACAGATTAGATAACCATAATAAGTAATAATTAATAATTAATATATTACAATTTCCCAGACGACAATTAAGATTAATGAGAAAGCAACAGTAATTTTGTTGTTTCAAGGGAAACCAACATTTTACATGGTTAAACCACATTTTAATCAGTGATTTAAGTGGGTCACTATTTTACATGGGTCACAATTAATTTAAACAGAACAATGTGTGTGAAGTAATTAACCACATACAGGATTAGGGTTAGAAGAATATCATGCTGGTGGTGGCTCATGTGCTTGCAAAGGGTTTTCCTGTGGGTAGTTACCAGGGGGATAGTACTCGCAGGCGATGAGCATGCCGAGGAGGGGGTCGTGGCAATTCTGAAGCCCGCAGCCGACGCTGCGGGAGTCTCGCCAGACGATCTGGGTGAAGTGCTTGCAGGCTGATGGCGAGGTGGAGCAGGTGAGAGTGTTGAAATCGAACCAATCCTTCTCCAGGTACCAGTAGTAGATGGCGTCGGAGGGGGTCCAGTAGCGCTTCTTTCCCCAGAACATGTTCTCTCCGTAGGTAATGGAGCTGGAGTGGATCATCCTGCAATCTTCGTAGCGCTGCATCAGGTACCCACGCGCGAAGCTCGCCAGGTTCTCGTCCCAAACGTACGGGGCAAGGTTGTACTGCTTCCTCACCCAGTTGTGCGCGAACAGGAACTCCTCCGCCAGCAACGTTTGGTTCGTGAACGTCGTGTCGTTAATCTCAGGGAAGTAGCCGAAGTAGCCTCTCGCGTCGAAGCGTTCTTCGGCGGAAACGCCGGCGGCGAGGAGGAGGACGACGGCGCAGATCAATGGGAACGAAGGCATTGTGAATAGTAGCTCCGCTTGTTCCGAGAGCTACGGCTAGAACGGAACAAATTTGCGGTTGAGGGTTTTATGTGTATTTGTTACGATTTGTAATTTTGTTTCTGCAAATAAAGGTAGGGTATTTAATTGCATTGATACCTAGGGGGTGTGTCTCTGCAATATTCTATTGGTTTGTGATCGTTCACACACCGTTATTATGGGTCTATGAATAGTCACAATGTTCCTCGATTCTCGTAATTCTTTCTTTCTTACTATATATTTTAACAAATTAACCCAAAATAAAATTAATCTATGTATAAATAAATAAAAAAATTAAATAGATCGTTTTTACAACTCAACTTGAGTTAATTCTAGTTTATGAAAAAAATTATTTTCCTTTCTTTACTAATTGTAAAAATTTCTGATTCTAAGCAAAATCCGTTTAACTTCTATGATCCCGTTTTTAGGATGTAAATATTCTAAGCAAAATATTTAGGGATAATGTTTTTCCTAAAATAAACCAATTCCTAAAAAAAAGTTACTTAAACAAAACTCTTTGAATTTTAATTCTGGATTACCTGTTTAAAAACAGGTAAGAAGAAACCGAATTAACGTTGAATAAATAAAATATAATATTTTTTAAATTTAATTAATTGAAAAATTATTATTATTATTTTATAAGTAAATTAGTTAGTTCAAAATTAATTTATACTCCTTTATTTCTCTTTAAATTTAAAATAATATTAATTATCATATGGAATGGAAATTAAAATATTATGGTGATTAATTTCATAAATTATACTTTTCTACAGATTTTTTAAAATAATTTTTAATTTAAGTTTTATTAAAAAGAGTTCTTTAAACCTGCTTTTCGATTAGATTTTTTTTTTCTGTCTTAATTTTATATAATAATCGTCATGTCATTAAATATAACGGTATCATTTACATGTTTGTAATATTTATGTAAAATGTCGTAAATAATGTTTAAAAACTGAAAAAGAAAAGGATTTTATGAAAAAATTGCATATAAATTATGTATAGGCTTTTTTTATATGTTCCTGCAATTAATTTTGTTTCATCTAAATTGTTTTGTATATTTTTCTGTTCATTCAATCAATATATGTTTTGACTTCTAAACTGGGAACTACACGTTAATCTAAAAAATATGTATTTGATATATTTAATAATAATTATTAAATTATACTTGTCCTTTGGTACATTTTATAGATTTTCTTTTACAAATATATTTTTCTTGGAAAAATTTTCATTTTGCAAAACGACAATCATCATTAAATATTAAATTTAATTTATTTCTTTTTTTACTTTAACACATATAATGAAATTCAATATATTTTAGCCTGTGGAATAAAATTTATCTAAAATTTAGTTGAAATTCTTATAAAGTATTTTTTTTTTAATTCTTATGTCTCCGAATATTTTAAATCAATATATTTAATTTTAAATATTAATTCTAAAATAATGAATAACATTTATATGCAGGTACTACAAACATTAAAGGATGTTACTTATTATAACTATTTGAACTTCATTAAACTTTAATAGGAACTAACAAAAATAATTTTATATTTTTAAAAAACAAGTTTGTAAGAAAAAAGTGAAATTTAAGCAAACAAGATGCTTAAAAAAATCATAAATTTTTTTTAAAAAATAAGGTTATAAAAAAGTTAATTTAAAAATTCTCATACTTTATTTCATGTTATAAGAAAAAAAATTATTTTTTATATTTCGTTATATTTTCAAATACATTTTTATTTTTATTTTGAAGAATTTTACTCTCAAAATCATATTAATATACGAATAGAATGAACCAATTTGCTTAAAATGTTTTCTCAAATTATATAACGAAGTTACAAACATAAATATAAAAATAATTTTTTAAAATTAAATAATGATATTTTTATTAAAAATTTATCTTTCAAGTTTTAAGAGTGAAAAATATTTCACAAATTAGATAATAATAATTAATAGACATTACAAGAAATTTAGTTTTATGTGAGAATTATTTAGTGATAAATATATATTTTGTTACTGTTACCAAGTAGCATCAAGAGGAGGGTGAATTGATGTAATTAAAACTTTAACGTTTAATTAATTCAAATTTTAACCCTCTTGATTTATTTAGTCTAGCAGATATATTATAAAGCGCAACGGAAAAATTAATAGATAAGGGTAAGAGAATGATAATACCAGAGATTTATACGTCCAGTTCCCAATCACCTCAACCTGAGATGATCACCCACTCTCACTATCTTTAATTTATCACAATTTTACAACCACTAATCACAAGTGAAACATGCAAAATAGAAAATTAAAGATAAACCTCACAATCTCTTGAAATCCACGAGAGATTACCACACATTCCTTGAGTCCCACAAGGAATGAAACACCTTCCTTGAGTCTCACAAGGAATGAAACACTTTCCTTGAATCACACAAGGAAAGATAAAACACCTCCTCTAAACAGCCTCAGAGTATGAACACAAACAATATCACCTGAAGTGAAGATCTCAAAATGTAGCACCTGCTCTGCTCAGAGTTTCCTCAAGATAAAATATTAAAGCACAAAGAAATATTTTCTCTTTTCAAAACATGAAATTTCGTGGCCCAAGAAACTTAGAGAAAATGTGTAAAGCTTTTCAGAAAGAATATTGCTTAGAATGTTTCAGTCAGGTGTATTTCTGAAAAGCCCTTATATGCTTCTTAAATAAACAGAATTCCCAAATGAAATGAAATCTTTATTTTAATTCGAAATCAAATCTTTTACTCTGTTCAGAGCCTCACAACGTTCAGAAAATAAAATCAAAGATTCCTTTAATTGTTGGAGGACAAATATTCCCAAATAAAATAAAATCTTTATTTTAATTTGAAATCAATATGATTTACTTTTTCAGAGCCTCACAACGTTCACAAAATCAAAATCAGATATTCCATTAATTGTTGGAGGATTTTTCGCAACATTTGATTTTCAAAAATCTCCGAGCATAATCGATTATGTTAAGGATATAATCGATTATTGCCGCAAGTAATACATTTATAAAATTCACATAATCGATTAGATAATCGATTATTGCCGCATCTCATTTATTTCCAAAATCCATAATCGATTATGTAATCGATTATTTTAGTGTCTCATTTATTTTCAAATTTCCATAATCGATTATGTAATCGATTATTGTAGTGTTTTATAGTTTTTCTGGAAATAGTTTTCTTGAGAGAATACTCTGATCTGAGTGATGATTACCTTTTGATTTCATTCACTCACAGCTTATAAACTAAGTCTTCAATGTCTTTTAGCTTGCTTCCAACTTGAATTTTCTTGTAAATCTTTGAGCTTCCTTTAGTCTTCTTGAGTTATCTTTGTTGTCCTGGTTCTTGATTTTCTTGATCATTATTAAAACACTTGAATACTTGTGTAGAGTTGTCCAATCTTCAAATAGTGGCAACAGTTACTGTTTATATATTAATTGTAACTAATTTTAAAATTGTTACTATTTCATATATTATTTGTTGCTAATTTTTAATTTGTTACAAATACTATTTATAATAATGACAAAATTTTAAATTTATCATAAATACTACCTAAAATAATAACTAAAATTTAAATTTATCACAAATATTATTTATAACAATAAAAGAAATTAAAATTTGTCACTCTTTAAAATATTATTTAAATTTGTTACAAATATTATTATTTATAAAAAATAATAAAAATATTTATATCATAAATAATTAATTATTATTCTGAAATATTATATAAAAAATTATAATATAATTATTTTTTATAAATTTTTATCTATAAAAATTAATATTTAATATAATTATAATAATATTAAAAAATAATTATATATATAAAAGATTAAAAATATTAATTTTTTTTATAATTTAATTAATTTCAACTTTAATATCATATAATTTAATAATAATTAAACAAAAATTATTATTATAATTTTATAAAAAATTATTATTAGAATTTTATAAAAAATTATTTAAAATTAATATAAATATTAAATTATAATTTATTTTTTATAAAAAAACCTATAATTAATATAATATTAAATTTTTATAAAATAATAAAATTTAAATATTATTTTTATATATAATTGTATTTGTTAAAAATATATTTAATTATTTATTTATTTTAATATTATTTTTATTATTATTAATAAATATATATATATAATTATTTATATAAATATATATTAATAAATTATTATTATTTAATTATATTATATTATATTATAGTATAAATATTTATTTTATATTAATAATAATTATATATTATTTATGATTAATTTTTAAGTTGTTATAAATAATATTTATAATAATATTCATTTAAAAAATTCTCGTCCCATTTTTATTAAAAAATAAATATATATATTTTATAAATAATTAGTTGCTAATATAAAATAATTTTTATAAAAAAATATAACTAATATAAAATTTATTAAATATCTTTAAGTTATATAAAATATTTATTTATTTATTATTATTATTATTAATAAGGTATATTTAAATTTATAAAAAAATAAAAAGTAGTTAATTACTAATATAAATATTGTATATAAAATATTTTTTATAAATAATATAATTAATATAAAATTTATTAAATATTTAGAAGTAAATATTTATTTATTTTTTATTAATAATAAATTACTCCGTTAATAATTTAAAAATAATTTGAAGTAGTTATGTTTATATTATTTATAATTAATAAAAAAATTATTATTAATATTTTAAAATATTTATATGAATAAATTTATTTCATGTATATCAATAAAAAAATATTAATATATATAAAAAGAAAGATAAATAAATAAAAAATAGGTAGGTAAAAACCATTTAAATGTAGGTATTAAAAAAATTAAACATAATTAATAATAAAAATTATTTTATAAATTAATGTAAAATAGTAATCAATTATTATCATCACTAACATCTTCATTAACATCATCAATTTCTTCATCATCTACCAAATCAATATTTTCAATATCCGTTTCTTCTTTTTCTTCATCATCATCATCATCATTATTATTATCATCATCATCATCAATAAGCTCCATAGGTATTATTGGATTTCCATTAACTATGGATTTGGCTAAGTCATTTCTTTTCAAAAACAACTCAGGTTCATTGTCTATTGGATCATATATAAAGGGGATTGATCCAATGTTATCATTTTCTTGACACACTTCCTTTATAACTTCCTCAGGCATATCATACAAGTCTCGAGACTTTGTTTTTACAACAACTAGCCAATTAGGATTTTTGGTGTCTTTTAACATAATATACTTGTTGAACTCATTAGTCTTTAATTTACGACTACTATTAATAAGAATAAATCCATATTTGTCTTCTTTGTATCCTTTCTCCTTGGTACACACATCCCACCAATCACATTTAAATAAAATAACATTATTTCCACCAGGGTAACTTAATTCAATGATATAAATCAATACACCAAAGTAATCTAAATTAATTTTGTGATTTCAAATGCATATCTCAATCATTTGTATTAAACTATATATTTTTGTAACCTATATATTGAAAATTAGATGTAAATAAATACTCTTAAGTTATATAATAATAGTCAAACAAATTCATACTTACATATTTTTTGAACCATTGAAAAAATTCTTTTTGATGTCTTTGTTCCACAAAATGTGAATTTGTTTTCTCCAATTCTTCTTTATGTAGCCTAATAATAAAATGTAAAGTTATAATAAATATATGATAACAATAAAAAAATAAAAATAAAATTTAAAAAAATTACTTACTTGATAAAAGGTAAGACTTCATCACAATTTTGAAGAACATAAATTCTTGCTTGCTCATGTTCTACTACATTTAGTTCAACATATGTTTTTCCATGCAATGGTTTTCCCATTTCTAGAAAAATTTTCAAATTTGATTTATTCAACTGATCTAAATCACCTTCATAATTTCTTCCATATCTATTTAATCTTGTTTCAAATCCATGCAAATATCTCGAACAAAAATGCACACACTCTTTGTGCAATATAAGCTTCAGCAATACATCCCTTTGGACGAGCTTTATTTCTCGCATATGATTTGAGCCTACGAAGATATCTTTCAATAGGATACATCCAACGATATTGCACTGGTCCACCAATCTTTGCCTCATCTACTAAGTGAATAGGTAGATGAACCATTATGTCAACAAAAGAAGGAGGAAATATTTTCTCCAACTTACACAAAGTTAAAATTATATTTTTTTCTAGAAAGTCTAAGGTTTCAAAATTTATTGTCTTAGAATATAATTCTCTAAAAAAATAACTTAGTTCAATTAGAACCTCACAAACATCCTTTTGAAGAATACCATGAATGGAAAGAGGGAGAAAACGATGTAAAAATACATGACAATTATGACATTTCATCCCATATATTTTTCTCCTTTGGACATCTATACATCAAGAAATATTAGATGAATAACCATCAGGAACCTTTAAATCAATACTTTTTTACTGCATTAATATTATTTTATTATAAAATTACACAAGTATAACAATATTCTTTTTATTTACCATTGTAATACTATTTACTGTTCATCATCAAAATTCGTTGGCCGGGGAAGCGAATCATGAATTGGAAAGAAACTTTGATTTTATTATATATAATACAAAATTCGGTTTTCAGTAAATCGAATTCTGACTTTTTTTTTAATATAAAAATATATTTAGTTTAAAATTAAATAATTTATTAAAAAAAATTAATATTATAATAAAATAATATATATAATTAAATATTTTATTTAAATATATATTTAAATATTTTTTAAAATAAAAATTATTATATTAAATAATATATTTTTATTATATTATATATATTAATATAGTATTTAAAAATTAATGTTAAATATTATTATAATTATTATTATTATTAATATTAAATAATAAATTTTAATATAAACATTAACAATAATATATTAAAAAGATTAATAAATA
>BDMB01000040.1:230135-243798 GCA_016859785.1 Macrotyloma uniflorum
TAATTTATAAAAAGAACAATTTATAATAATTTATAAAAATAACAATTTATAATAATTTATAAAAAGAACAATTTATAATAATTTATAAACACATCAACTTTTATAAATATAGGATAATTCCCCTCAAATTCATATTGAGGACTTATGGTTGCCTCAAAATAAACAATCCTATGAGGCTTAGGGTTGCCTCTCTACCCGAAATCCTCATATGCATCCCATATGCGAGACATTCCCCACTCCCCCTCTTACCTCGAATTACGCTACGCGAAGCTTTTAGATGTTATGCGCCCAACTCTTCACGTGTCGCCTCCGGTCGCCTCCTCTAAGGTTTTCCCAAACGTTAGAGAAATTTTGGAATGAAGAATAGAAAGGGTTTAACGCCTATTTATATAGGTAGAATCGGACTGAAGAACAGGTTCAATTAATAATATCTTTCAAAATATTAACAAAATTATCTTTCTAAAATATCAATAATCTCACAATATCTTTAATATATTAATAATCTCCCGATATATCTTTTATAATAATTTCATATCTTTCAAAATACTAATAATCTCATAATATCTTTTTATAACCAAATATTTTATTTTATAAGATATTTTATTTTATCTTCTAAACCCAATTATATTTTATTTAATTAAATAATTACGTTACAAATATTATATTATATATTTCTTTCTCAAAAATTGGGATGTTACATATATTTTTATATTATTTTTTATATAAATATTTTAGTAAATAAAAGTAAAATACTTTTAAAGCTTAAATGGAGTATTTGGAAAATTGAAATATATTTTCTAAGCTCTTAAATTTTTTTTTAGTTATTTTTTTGAGCGTTTCAATTTTGTAAGCGCTTCAATTTTTTATTTTTTAAGGGTTCAATCTTATAATTATTTATTTTCTTGAGCGCTTCAATTTTTTAAGCGTTTCAATTTTTTATTTTTTAAGTGCTCAATCTTGTAATTATTTATTTTCTTCTTTCAGTTTATGAAGTAATTGAGGAGGGCAGTTAACGAAGCTGAAGCTGTGTTTGGCAGTTAACGAAAGGAAAGTGGATGAGGTAAAGCATAATTTTGTTTTAATTTATGTTTTGTATATAATCTTTGTTAATCTTTATTATGTATATGTACCGTATATTTGCCCCCCGATATGTATATTTGCCCCCCTGATATGTTTATTTGACCCCACTGATATGTATATATATTTGGCCCCATGATATATTGTATATATTTGCCCGCATGATATATTGTATATATTTGCCCCCTTGATATATTGTATATATTTGCCCCCATGATATATTGTATATGTATATTTGATGTGTATTTGCCTCACTGATCTGTATTTGCCTCACTGATCTGTATTTGCTGCCCCACTGTTATGTGTATTTGCCCCCACTAATATGTATATATATTTGCCTCCATGATACGTATATTGTATATGTATATTTGCCTCACTGATATGTATAATTTGCCCCACCGATATGTATATTTACCCACTAATATATGTATATTTGCCTCACTGATATATGTATATTTGCTTGCCCTATATATATATATTTATTTGTTCGCCCACTGATATATGTATATTTGTTTGCCCCATTAATATATGTATATTTGTTTGCCCCACTGATATATGTGTATTTGTCCACTGATATATGTGTATTTGTCCCACTGACTGATATGTTTATTTGCCCCACTGTATTTGCCCCACTGACATGTGTATTTTCCCCCACTGATATGTATATATATTTGCCCCCACTAATATGTATATATATGTGCCCCTATGATATATTGTATATATTTGCCCCCATGATATATTGTATATATTTGCCCCCTTGATATATTGTATATATTTGCCCCCCTTGATATATTGTATATATTTGCCCCCATGATATATTGTATATGTATATTTGATGCGTATATTGTATATGTGTATTTGCCTCACTGATATGTGTATTTGCCCCACTGTTATGTGTATTTGCCCCCACTAATATGTATATATATTTGCCTCCATGATACGTATATTGCATATGTATATTTGCCTCACTGATATATATATATATTTGCCCCACTGATATGTATATTTGCCCTACTGATATGTATGTTTGCCCTACTGATATGTATGTTTACCCCACTAATATATGTATATTTACCCCCACTAATATATGTATGTATATTTACCCCACTGATATATGTATATTTGCTTGCCCTATATATATATATATTTATTTGTTTGCCCCACTGATATATGTATATTTGTTTGCCCCATTGATATATGTATATTTGCTTGCTGACTTATATATGTGTATTTGTCCCAGCCTCCACTGACTGATATGTGTATTTGCCTCCACTGACTGATATGTGTATTTGCCCCCACTAATATGTGTATTTGTCCTTACTGACGGATATGTATATATATTTGCCACCGCCCCCACTGATTGATATGTATATTGTATATGTATATTTGCCTCACTGATATGTATATTTGCCCCACTGATAGGTATATTTATCCCACTAATATATGTATATTTGCCCCACTGATATATGTATATTTGCCCCACTGATATATGTATATTTGCTTGCCCCACTGATATATGTGTATTTGTTGTTAGAATTAATTAAATAAATTAATTAATTATGTAATTCATGTAAAATATATTTATGGGTCTAATTATGATTTAATAAAATTAAAAGGGCCTAAAAGTTATTATGGGAAGTTATTAACTTAGGTAACCAATCTGATGGACATTGGTTATATAAGAGACAAATAGGGTTCTGCCTCATCTGTGAAAAGCAGTCTCACGTAAGCCATCAAGAAAGTCGAGTGAGACAGAAAGAGTCAGAAAGAGGTAGATTGGGAAAATGTGCGATTACGAGTGCAATCACGACTAGAAGTATTCCTCATGGATTAAGGTTAGTAAAATATCTCAATCATGTGAAAGTCATAAATATCAAAGATCTTTTATGAATTTAACATGTGGTATCAGAGTGAGGTTATTGAATTTATGATTTTCCCTAAATAATATTTTATTAATTTTATGAATTGAATTTTTCCCAATTTTATAAACCCTAATTTTAATTAGGGATAAACAAATTAATGATGTTCCGCTTTTGTTAGTGTTATATACTTTCGTTGTGCATGCAATATTCTATTTTGGGATTGTGGTCATTCAATTGATTATGTATTTTGCAATTTTGATTATGCGCATTCAATTTTAAATTTTGATCAAGGGCACGAGCACTGTTTGATTTTCAATTTGGGGCACTGTTTGATTTTCAATTTCAATTGAAAATTTCAAGTATCACCACTACGCAACGAATTCAATTTCAATTTCAATCAATTTGGTTATGATTCAATTTCAATTGAAAATTTCAAGTATCACCACTGCAATGCATTCAATTTCAATTTCAAACAATTTGGTTATGATTCAATTTCAATTGAAAATTTCAAGTATCACCACTGTGCAACTGTGCATTCAATTTCAAGTATCACTGCACGAAAACTCATGGCACTATGCGCGATTGCCAATTTCAATTTTGCACTTTCAATTTTGCACTGTAAACTTGTGATTCAAATCAATTTTAATATCAAGTCTAAATTTTGATATTGTACTGTTGCAAGTTTGAATTTTTGGCATTGTACCGTGTTTTCTAGTTTCGATTTTGTCAATACCGAATTTCGTCTAGGGATTATATATATATTTTAAAATAAATAATAAAAAAAAAATCGAAAAAATAAAAAGGTAGAAATATATATTATTATGTTTGAAAAATGCTAAAAAAAATATAGAATAATATTTTATAGATATATAAAAAATACCTTTCTAACACATTTTTTTTAAAAAAAAAAGAAAAAATTTACAACATTATAATAAATAAATAAATACAAAAAGAAGACCCCAAATAAAAAAAATAAAGTATAGATAGAAAAAAAAGGGGGGAACCCAAATAAAAAAAATGAAGTATTAAAAAAAAAAAAAAGAGACCCAAACCAAGGAACCTTGGCCCAAAAGAAATAACCCTAATTTTTAACCTAAGGGTAACCCTAAAAGTAAAAGCATGGGCAGTAATTAAAAGAGGAGAAGGTGGCTGTAAATTGTCACACAAGAAAAGGGGCACACGAAAAATAGGAAAGGAAAAAAGAGGAGAAAGGAGAAGAGGTCGGAGATTGAGGTAGGTATTATCTCTAGTATTTTTTTTTTATGCTTTTATGATTACTGTTGTGCACGTTTTTGTTGTTGCATTTTTTTTTGTTCCTGGAGTGTGTTGTGGGTCACAGCTTCATAACGTTAAAACATGCCTAAACATGCCTTGCCCTCCTCTGTTCCCGTAGCATTTAGCTTCTCACAAAAACCATTTCACTCCTCCCAAGTGTGCTTGTGACACAATGGCAAAGGCATTAATGAATCTATACCCCTCTTTCCCATTCACAAACAAAACCCCTGTTTCTTCTTCTCCAACCTTAGTTCACGCATCCTATTCCAAATCTCATTCAATCTTTCTCTTCTTCCTAATCTCTTCGTTCGCGTCACAAATCGATTGTTGACGCGCCTCATAACTTTTGATTGAGGATGGCTTTGAGATTTTGGACCCAAGGTGAAAGTGATTTTGAGGAGGAGGAGATTGATTACGATGAGGAGGTCGAAACAGCAGTGGGTGATTCTGCTAGTCAAGTAGTGACAAGCAGGTACCTGCAGGACAATGCAAGTAACAGTGATGACTTTGATGGCCAAAAACGTGTTGTGAGGTCAGTAAAAGACAAACGTTTTGAGGAGATGGCTTCCACTGTTGACCAGATGAAGAATGCCATGAAGATCAATGATTGGGTGAGCTTGCTAGAGAATTTTGACAGGATTAACAAACAACTTGAGAAAGTCATGCGCGTCACGGAGACGGTGAAGTTCCCCAATCTTTACATCAAGGCACTTGTGATGTTGGAAGATTTCTTGGCTCAGACTTTGGCTAATAAGGGTGCCAAAAATAAAAAAAATAAATAAAAGAAAATAAAAAAACGAGTAGTAGCAATGCTGAAGCCTTGAATTCAATGAAGCAGAAGGTGAAGAAGAATAATACGCCGTATGAGGAGGAGTTGATTAACAAATGCAGAGAATTCAAAATGATCCTCCTTTGTACCAAACAACCTATTATAGCCACCACACCTGTAGAAGCCCTATGAATCTAGAGATTATTTTGGAACCTCTTTCTCCCTCTTCCTTTTCCACATCACTTAGTTTTAATCACACCCTTCACAGCAAACAAGAAAACCCTCTCCCTCATCACGCCAAACCACTTTTCTTGCTTTTTATTATTATTATAGTTTTTTTATTTACCTATATCATTTTATAATTTATTTATTCATTTATTTATGCATGTATTTTATTGTAGTGTATTTTATTTTATTTTATTTTCTTTCATTTTTATATTTTTATTTATTGTTATTATATATTATTTTTATTTTTTATTCAAATTAGTCTATTCATTATATAATAAAAAATCTTGAGTATTTATATAATTAACAAATCCAAATTCAATTTAACATTTTGCCTAACTTACAATTCATTAGATAATTCTAATATTCACCATGTTACTACAAAAAAAAAAAGAGATAAACTATGCGAATTCTAATTATATATATGGCTACTCACGTCATTTTATAATTAGCACATAATTTTAATGTACGGCTTTTAAATAATAATTTTGATATAATTTTAATTAATTAAGTATACTTACTTAAATAAATTTATATATTAGGTTATTAGGATAGCTTTATCATAAGAAGGATAAGGGTTAAGTATGATCATGCGCATCATCTTATACCTGATATCTTATCTTTTATTAAAATTTAAATATATATTTACATTTTCTTTTTAAATTTAATTGATTTATTTATATTTATCAATTCATTATATATTTACTCAAATTTTAATTTTAATTTTATAATTTACTAATGATTTTATAATAAATCCTTTAAAAAAAATTTTTTATATCAACTTTTAATATGATTGTGAAATTTACATTTCCTTTTCATATTAAAAAGTTGTTTAGATGTTTGTACAATCATGTGCATTGACTTACATCCAATGCTTATTATATTTTTATATCACCTATATATAAAATAATCATTTAAATATATGTATGACTATACACGTCATCTTATATTTAACCTTTAACTAAAATTTATTCCGATAAAATAAATATGTTTCAATTATTTTAAGGCAATCTATATAACAATCTATAATATCCATGTATAGTTTACACTATCTTGATTTATTATAAGATTGATAAAAAAGAATAAAATATATAATTTATTTTTTTATTATTTTTCAAAACTCATATCTCCTTAAAATTATCAATCATAAAATAAATAAAAAAAATGTTTTAAGAAGAACTACGTAACCCTGATTTTCCATTCTAAATGGAAATACGTAGGAGCAAGGTAAATATCTTGTCGGGCGCAAATAAATTCTAATTTAATATTTTTCTTTTTTAACAAAAATAATTTTAAAAAAATAATTTTTACTTTATAATATTTTATTTGTTTATAAGGGAAACAAATATTATAAGCTCATATTTATCTTGCATATTTAATTGAAAGGTAACCGTCTTAAGACGGACGTTGTAGGGTGCTGATACCTTCCCTACACGTAATCGACTCCCGAACCCATTTATTTTTGTTTCGCAGATCATTTTGGTTTTTCCATAATTTTCCTTAATAAACTATGGTGGCGACTCCTTTTTATTCTCCTAAAAAGGGCGAATTTCTTTTTACGTTCACCGGTCCCGTCGTGACCCCGGTTACGACAGATTTGATTTGTGCATTTGAATTGTGAAATTTCAATTTTCAATTTCGGCATGCGTGTGGTTGTATGGCAATAAGTCAGTTTTTGTCTCAAGTGTTGGATGGCATTGGAAATGGGCTCGACCCACGTTTTTTTTAAAAAAAAAAAAAATTTAATTTTCTTGTTACGAGGATCAAGACTGAAATTGTGTGAGGATTTGATTTTATTATTATTTTATTTTATTTATTTCCATTATGTATTTTAAATGCCCATATTTTGGAATTAATTTATGATAAATTTGTTAGTCACTAAAGTGATCAAATTTTTATGTTATTTAATTCCAAAATTAATGATAAATTTTATTTCAATTACCCATAGAATGGATGTTAAATTATGAATAAATTATTTATGGGATTAATTGAAATTCATTGTTATAAGGCATTTGTGAATCACCCAAAGGTTGATTGGTTGTCCTTAAAATAATTATGATTGTTGGTACTGACTATGCATTATTAGTTTTATTTATATATCAAAGATAGTGAATATTTCTAATTGATGTGTTTGTCTTACCGAATAATGTTAATTTGTTAAACATCATTATGTTGTTGTATATTAATGTATCACCCAAAGGAGAGCATTAGTATACATAAAATGGTTTATTGTTTGAATTTGTATTATTATTATTTTATTTGATTTTTCTATAACTCAAAGCTTAAAGTTAAGCGTGTATTAATTTGCAGCAACCGTTCCAGTATCTTTACATGCGCAGGCTACGTCTATTCCAGTCTTTAATGGGTTAAATTATGCTGATTGGAGCGAACAAGTCCAGTTTCACTTAGGTGTTTTGGATCTTGACTTGTCCTTTCAGGTTGAAAAATCTGGTGCTATTACGGATTCTAGTAGCAATGAAGAGAAAACCCATTTTAAGGCTTGGGAAAGATCAAACAGACTTAGCCTGATGTTTATGCGAATGAGCATAGCGAACAATATTAAGTCAGCTCTTCCCAAAACTGAGAGTGCGAAAGAGTTTATGAAATTTGTGGAAGAGCGCTCCCAAACGGCTGATAAGTCCCTCGTTGGGACACTGATGAGTACTTTAACCACCATGAAGTTTGATGGTTCTCGTACTATGCACGAGCATGTCATTGAAATGACAAACATTGCTGCAAGACTTAAGTCTTTGGGAATGGCAGTGGATGAGAATTTCCTTGTACAGTTCATTTTGAACTCATTACCGTCAGAATATGGTCCTTTCCAGATGAACTATAACACCATGAAAGACAAATGGAATGTGCATGAACTGCACAGTATGTTGGTTTAGGAGGAGACCAGACTTAAGAATCAAGGAAATCACTCCATTCACTATGTGAAGAATAAAGGAGCTGAAAAGAAATTTGGTAAGAAACATGGAAAGGCCAAAGGACCATTGAAGATTGGCGAGTCCTTTGCTAAGATCCAGAAGAAAGATGACAAGTGTCATTTTTGTGGAAAGTCTGGACATTTCNGTACCAGATCCAATCATAATAGTACGCTTATATAAATTGAAACAACCATTCCCAAAATGTAAAGCTTGGTTCGAAAAGAAGGGTGAGCATAATGCTTACGTATGTTTTGAATCAAATTTAACTGAAGTTCCCCATAATATTTGGTGGATTGATTCTGGATGTACGACTCATGTTTCTAATGTGATACAGGGATTCCTTACAACCTAGACTACAAACCCAAATGAGAAGTTTGTCTTCATGGGAAATAAAGTGAAGGTTCCAGTGGAAGCTGTCGGGACTTATCGTTTAATCCTTGACACTGGATTTCATTTAGACTTGTTTGATACATTTTATGTACCTAGTATTTCTAGGAATTTAATTTCTTTGTCTAAACTTGATGTTGCCAGGTATTCTTTTAGATTTGGGAATAGTTGTTTCAGTTTATATAAGCGCACTATTATGATTGGATTTGGTACACTTTATGATAGTTTATATAAATTGAATCTTGAGAATTTATACGCTGAAACTCTTATGACCGTGTATCATAATGTTGGCACTAAACGTAGTTTAGTGAATGAATGTTCTGCTTATTTGTGGCATAAACGTTTGGGACACATTTCCAAAGAAAGAATGCAAAGATTAGTAAAGAATGAAATTCTTCCGGAATTAGATTTTACTGATCTAAATGTATGTGTGGATTGTATTAAAGGCAAACAAAAAAAACAAACAAAGAAAGGAGCCACAAGAAGCACTCAGCTTCTTGAAATTATACACACTGATATATGTGGACCTTTTGACGTAAATTCTTTCAATAAAGAAAGATACTTTATCACCTTTATTGATGATTTTTCACGTTACGGGTATGTCTATTTGCTAAATGAAAAATCTTAAGCAGTGAATATATTGGAGATTTTTATAAATGAAGTGGAAAGACAATTAGACAGAAAAGTGAAAATTGTAAGATCAGATAGAGGTGGTGAATATTATGGAAGATATGATGAAAGTGGACAACATCCTTGTCCATTTGCTAAGTTCCTTGAGAAGCGTGGTATTTGTGCTCAATACACAATGCTAGGTACACCACAACAAAATGGTATGTCAGAAAGGCGTAATCGAACTTTAATGGATATGGTTAGGAGCATGTTAAGCGATTCATCTTTGCCTGTATCGCTGTGGATGTATGCTTTAAAAACTGCCATGTACTTGTTGAATAGGGTTCCTGGTAAGGCAGTTCAAAAGATACCTTTTGAGTTGTGGACAGGAACGAAACCCAGTTTGAGACACCTGCATGTTTGGGGTTGTCAGGCAGAAATTAGAATATACAATCCGCAAGAAAAGAAATTGGATGCAAGAACAATCAGTGGGTATTTCATTGATTATCCAGAAAAATCTAAAGGATATATATTTTACTGTCCTACCCATAGTACAAGAATTGTTGAAATAGGAAATGCCCGGTTCATTGAGAATGGTGAAACCAGTGGGAGTGAAACTTCACGAACTGTGGAGATTAAAGAAGTTAGAGTACAAGTTCCTCTAACTAACACTTCTACTTCAAGAATTGTTGTTCCGAATGTTGAAGAACCACACAATAATCAGGAGGAATAACAAATTAATGATTCTGAAGTTAACAATGAACCTATATTAGAAGAACGACAAGAAATAGCATTAAGAAGATCTCATAGAGAAAGGAGATCTGCTATTTCGAATGATTATGTGGTTTATCTGCAAGAGTCAGAAAATGACTTAAGCATTGATAATGATCCAGTTTCATTTTCAGAAGCCATTAATGGTGATAATTCTGATAAGTGGCTAGATGCTATGAAAGATGAGCTTAAATCAATGGCACAAAATGATGTTTGGGACCTTGTGGAATTGCCAGAAGGAAACAAGAGAGTTGGGTGTAAATGAGTCTTTAAGACTAAGCGTGACTCTCATGGCAATATCGAACGTTATAAGGCCCAGTTAGTTGCTAAAGGTTTTACTCAAAAGGATGGCATTGGTTATAAGGAAACATTTTTGCCAATTTCCAAGAAAGATTCTTTTAGAATTATCATGGCATTAGTAGCTCATTATGATCTCGAGTTACATCAAATGGATGTTAAAACTGCCTTTCTAAATGGGAATTTAGAAGAGAATGTTTATATGGACCAACCAGTGGGGTTCATTGAAGAAGGAAAGGAACACATGGTGTGTAAACTTAAGAAATCAATATACGGACTTAAGCAGGCTTCCCGACAATGGTATCTTAAGTTTAATGATACTATTATGTCTTTTGGATTTAAGGAAAACACTGTTGATCGGTGTATATATATGAAGGTCAGTGGGAGCAAGTTTATATTTCTGATTCTGTATGTTGATGACATCTTGCTTGCAACTAATGATTTTGGACTATTACGTGAGACTAAGAAGTTCCTCTCTAACAACTTTGAAATGAAAGATATGGGTGAGGCAAACTATGTTATAGGAATAGAAATATTCCGTGACAGATCACAAGAAATATTGGGCTTGTCTCAGAAAGCATATATTAATAAAGTTTTAGAGAAATTTAGGATGGATAAATGTTCAGCATCTCCCGTTCCAATACAAAAGGGAGACAAGTTTAGTCTCATGCAATGTCCTAAACATGATTTGGAACGAAAATAAATGGAAAATATCCCTTATGCATCTATTGTTAGGAGTTTGATGTATGCTCAAACTTGTACGAGACCAGATATTAGTTTTGTTGTTGGTATGCTTGGTAGATACCAAAGTAATCCAGGATTAGATCATTGGAAAGCTGCAAAGAAAGTTTTAAGGTACTTGCAAGGGACAAAGAATCACATACTTATTTATAAGAGGTCTGATCATCTTGAGGTGATTGGATATACAGATTCAGACTTTGCTGGTTCTGTAGATACAAGAAAGTCTACATTCGGTTATGTGTATCTTTTAGCCGGAGGAACGATTTCATGGAAAAGTACGAAGCAGTCAGTCATTGTTGCATCCACTATGGAAGTTGAATTTGTGGCATGCTTTGAGGACACAGTTCAGGCTAATTGGTTGCGAAACTTTATTTCTGGACTTGGAGTAGTTAACAGTATTGTCAAGCCGTTGAAAATTTATTGTGATAATTCCGCAGCTGTTTTCTTTTCTAAAAACGACAGGTATTCCAAAGGTGCTAAACATATGGAATTGAAATACTTTGCCGTTAAAGAAGAAGTTCAGAAACATAGAGTGTCAATAGAACATATTAGCACTGATCTCATGATTGCTGACCCTTTAACAAAAGGGTTACCTCCCAAAGTATTTGTTGGTCATGTTAAGAATATGGGCATTATGTCTACTAGTGAATGTTGAATGTTGATGTTGTTATTAATGTCTATTTAACACTCTGAGCTTATTGATGTATAAGTTTATGAAATTTCAGTTTTCTACTCTTATATATATGCATGCAAATTACGATGTAGAAAACAAATTATGTTATGGTTGATGGAAAATGACTTTATGTATGAACCCATTATGAAATTCTCAATTTAAAGTCATATTAGGGAGAAAGGTAATACAGTAGTACATGGAAGGGAACATGTTGATTGAATGATATGTAACTGTCATGACTCTTATTATTTTTGTATCCTTAATTATGATTAATGATGAAACCAATTTACTTAGGGTCTTTAAATGCGCAGTATGATTTATGTAATTATTAAATCATGAAATGTTATGGTCTCACATGAGTCAAGTGGGAGAATGTTAGAATTAATTAAATTAATTAATTATGTGACTCATGTAAAATATATTTATGGGTCTAATTATGATTTAATAAAATTAAAAGGGCCTAAAGGTTATTATGGGAAGTTATTAACCTAGGTAACCAATCTGATGGGTATTGGTTATATAAGAGACAAATAGGGTTCTGCCTCATATATGAAAAGCAGTCTCACGTAAGCCATCAAGAAAGTCAAGTGAGATAGAAAGAGTCAGAAAGAGGTAGATTGGGAAAATGTGCGATCACGAGTGCATCACGACTAGAAGTATTCCTCATGGATCAAGGTTAGTAAAATATCTCAATCATGTGAAAGTCATAAATATCAAAGATCTTTTATGAATTTAACATTTGTCCCACTAATATATGTGTATTTGTCCCACTGACTGATATGTGTATTTGCCCCCACTGACTCATATGTGTATTTGCCCCCACTGACTCATATGTATATATATTTGCCCCCACTGACTGATATGTATATATATTTGCCCCAGATATGTATATATATTTGTCCCACTGATATACTGTATATTTGCCTGCGTACAATTTAATTATATTCGTACAATCTTATTTATTCTCTATAAATTAAATTATGATTTGGTTTATAATTATAATTTGTATAATAATAATTTTTTAGTTTTATTTTGTGTGAGGAAACATGTCTCGAATATGAGAAACAGAGGTTACAACGAATTGTAGAAAATAAAGCAAAGTTAGAAACTTTGGGATTATCATTTCCTTTTAAGGTCACAGCTAACAAGAAGGACAAGAAGGGAAAAAAAAAAGAAAGAGTTGATAAAGATTATAAGTTGGAAGAATATGCTGATAAAGATTATAAGTTAGAAGAATCTGAAGAATCTGAAGAAGATAATAAAAGCTACACTGCAAATAGGGTATGTAATAATTTAATAATTTTTTAATGTATTTTGATTAAATTACAAATTATTAGTAGTTATATATTTTTTTTAAATATAATTTATATTTATCTTTAATTTTTATTAATTACTATTTTTTTTTATTTTATAGATAAGGAGGTCATTTAAATTAAATTCTAAAAGAGTGAATGCTTCAGAGTTAATTGATGTTGAACAAACAAAAAAAGTTACTTTTTCTCAAATTAAATTATTTAATTACTAAATTTGTTATATTTTGTCATATTAATTTATTTTGATTAATTTATTTTAGATAAACATATAAAGAAGAGACGTGGACATACTATCAATGCCAAATTACATAAGAAAAGGTCGATGTTGATAACGAAACAATTTGACGTTCAATTTCCTCCATCGTATTTTAAAGTATGCGGAAAACATGCAAAATATTTTAAGTCTGAAGCAACGGTATGTGTACGCCAAAAAGCTCCTTTACAGTTAAAACCTGGAAAGAGATATGTGAAGATGATTTAGATGCAATGTGGAAACATATGAAGGTTAGTATTTAATCTTTAAATTATTAGTTTAAATGTATTTAATTTTTATTATATATTTATAATTAATGTATTTTGATAGTATTTTATTTTTTATTTTGGTTAAATTTATTATTTCAGGATTCATTCTATTTAGGGGAAGAAAATAAAGAGTATGTCATGAAGCAGCTGCAAAAGCAATACAGAAGCCCACAGTGTGTTTACATCATATATATATATATATATATATATAT
>BDMB01000040.1:253727-307672 GCA_016859785.1 Macrotyloma uniflorum
AATTAAAAATTAATCCTAAATAATATATAATTATTATTAATATAAAATAAATATTTATATTATAATATAATTAAATAATAATAATTTATTAATATATTATTATATAAATAATTATATATATATATATATATATTTGATTAATAATAATAAAAATAATATTAAAATAAATAAATAATTAAATATATTTTTAACAAATACGAATTATATAAAAAAAAATTTAAATTTTATTATTTTATAAAAATTTAATATTATATTAATTATAAGTTTTTTTATAAAATATAAATTATAATTTAATATTTATATTAATTTTAAATAATTTTTTATAAAATTATAATAATATTTGTAACAAATTAAAAATATGTCATAAATAATATTTTAAAGAGTGACAAATTTTAATTTCTTTTATTGTTATAAATAATATTTGTGATAAATTTAAATTTTAGTTACTAGGTAGTATTTGTGATAAATTTAAAATTTTGTCATTATTATAAATAGTATTTGTAACAAATTAAAAATTAGCAACAAATAATATATGAAATAGTAACAATTTAAAATTAGTTACAATTAATATATAAACAGTAACAAAATATATATTTATTACGAAATAATTGTCATAGAAAACTAAATTTCTTGTAGTGCAAACTTGTTATGCATATCTAACCATCGACATAAAGCTTCTTCAATCAAGTAAAGGGAGCTTTTAGTCATTGATTATCCACGCAATTGTGTATTATTTGAGATGAAATTGAAATATTTAGAGCAAATAGAATTTATACTTACATTCCAAAATGTTTTTGCGAAACTTTTCCCAGCATTCTTGTAAGGAAAGTATAAGGAAAGTATAAGACCTGATGCAATTCTTACAAGCATTGAATGAGCAATATAATCATGTCAAGTCTAACATACTTTGAATGAACCCTCTTCCTCCAATTACAAATGTATTCTCCTACCCTCTTCCTCCAATTACAAATGTATTCTCCTATGTTGTATGTACACCAAGAAAGATAAATTCTTAGTAGTATTAATATCTGTACCGGATAAGGAGCCCTTACCCGAGAAGATGTCGTACCCCGATCGACATGTTTTCGATCTTCAGTAGGACCGGTAATATCTCGGCTTAGACCTGACCCAAAAGCCCTTGTAGCAGAATCCTGTAGATCTTGGTACTTAATAGTATCCCAAGGATCTCGGTATCGGTTACGATTCACCATTAATAGAATCCCGCAGATCTTGGTACTTAATAGTATCCCAAGGATCTCGGTATCGGTTATGATTTGTCCAGGTAATATGTTATTATTCGTCACTATAAATATAAGGTCTCACTCCAGGTATGAGATCATCCAATCTTAACCCTACTCTCTCAGTACTCCTTATCCTATATCTCCTGCTTAACACTGCCTTAGCTCTTACTGACTTGAGCGTCAGACTGTCTTCGCAGGTACCCTCCCCCATTCGGTTCAAACTCAGGGCGAAGATCAAGGTCTAGCATCAGGAGTATATCTCCAAATAGTATTCGACTCGTATCAAGTACTATCCGTGTAAGTACATTTTGGCGCCCACCGTGCGATCACTTTCACAGAAGTTGATTTCAAAGGAATTGATCCGGAGCAGGATGATCCTATGGTTATTACGGTGGAAGCAGCCAACTTTGCCATAAAAAAGACACTAGTTGACCAGGGGAGTTCGGTAGATATCATATATTGGCATACTTTCATAAGGATGGGGCTGCCTGAAGAATCCTTACAGCCATATAAGGACCAGGTGGTCGGCTTTTCTGGGGAAATGGTAGATGTGAAGGGGTACATAGATTTATACACCAAGTTTGGGGAAGGAAGTACTCGGTGCCGGGTTGTAAAAATTCGATATCTTATTATAGAAGCTACTTGTCCCTATAATATGCTCTTGGGCAGGTCTTCTCTTTGGATGGAACCGTTGTAACGATAAGAGGAGATCAAAAAGTGGCTCGAGAATGTTATGTGGCTAGTTTAAAGATACAGCTTCCTGAGAACAAGGTTAGTAAATCTAAAGAGAACACTGAAATGATTGTTATGACAAGTATAGATCCGAAAATTGATGAAGGTCTCCGGGTCCAGCCGAGAGAAGAAACGGTACCTGTTGCCATCTGGGAGGATGATAAGGTAACATTCATTAGCTCCTCGGCAGATGAGTAGCAGGTGACCGAACTTGTCACGGCCTTGAAAGAGAATGCTGATCTGTTTGCATGGTCAGCAGCTAATATGCCGGGAATTGATCCTCGTGTCACAACTCATCGGCTCTCAGTATACAGGGAAGCCAAACCAGTTTTCCAAAAAAGACGGAAGATGGGAGAGGAACGACGAAGGGCAGTACAAGAAGGGGTAGAGAAGCTGTTGGCTGCAGGCTTCATTAGACCAGCCGAGTACACCACTTGGTTGGCTAACGTAGTGCTGGTAAAAAAAGTTAATAACTAGTGGCGTATGTATGTAGATTACACAGACCTTAATAAGGCATGCCCAAAAGACACTTACCCTCTACCGAGTATAGAACGATTGGTGGATGGTGCTGCTGGCCATACCAACCTCAATTTTTTGGATGCATATTCCGGCTACAATCAGATTCGAATGCATCCAACAAATGCTCCTAAAACAGCTTTTATCACTGAAAATGCTAATTATTTTTACGAAGTGATGCCCTTTGGGTTGAAAAATGCAGGTGCAACATATAAAAGGCTTATGGATAAAATGTTTGTACGACATATAGGACGTAACATGGAGGTGTATGTTGACGACATGGTGATCAAGTCAAGCTCTTGCAGCAAACACTTGGAAGATTTGGCCGAGACATTCGCGGTCCTTCAAAAGTATAATATGCGACTGAACCTAGCGAAATGTGTCTTTGGAGTACAAGGAGGCAAGTTCTTGGGATTTATGCTGACTAACAGAGGTATTGAGGCAAATCCCGACAAATGTCAAGCCATTATAGGCATGAGGAGTCCAAAAAATATAAAAAAGGTTCAACAGCTTTTCGGACGGTTGACGGTCTTGTCTCAATTCACACCCGAGCTGGCTGACAAGATCCGTCCCATCCTTCGTTTGCTAAAGAAGCGCGCAAGCTTTTAGTGGAATGACCTATGTGAAGAAAATTTCTAAAGTGTAAAGGCTTTCCTCTCCTCACCGCCAATACTACAAAAGCTAATACCCGGTAAGGACATTATTCTTTATCTTTCCGTTTCAAACAATGCTATCAGTTCAGTTTTAGCACAAGAACAAAAGGGCGAGACAAAGCCCATCTACTATATAAGCAAGGTGTTGCAAGACCCCGAAACTCGATACCAGCTACTGGAGAAAGTAGCACTAACCCTAGTAGTAGCAGCAAGGTATTTAAGACAATATTTCCAGAGTCATAGGATCGTGGTCAGGACCGATTACCCCATCTCTCGGATTCTCCAAAAACCAGAACTGTCGGGCTAGATGGTGGCTTGGAGCATACAGTTGTCAGAATTCGACATTTCGTATGAAAAACGAGGTCCTATCAAAGCACAATGCATTGCCAATTTCGTAGGAGATTTACGGGAACCGCCCGAGCAGTCTTCAGTTTGGAACCTGTTTGTAGACGGTTCTTCAACTAAAAGAGGGAACGGAGCGGGCATTGTACTAGAAGGGCCTGACAAATTGATGGTCGAGCAATCACTTGTGCTGAAGTTCTAGACATTCAACAACCAGGACGAATATGAAGCCCTCATTGCTGGACTTTCATTAGCAAAGGAACTTAGAGTTACCCGGATCATTTGCTACTCCGATTCCAAATTGGTTGTCGGGTAGCTAACAGGTGAATTTCAAGTTAAAGAAATTTTTTTGCTAAAACATTATCATTATACTATAGGAAAGCTGGCAGAATTCAAGGAAGTGGTCATTCGGCACATTCCGAGAGCCGACAACACTCAAGCCGACCTCTTGTCACCAACCATCATCAGACGGTTATACATCGTGTGATTCAGGCACCTTTTGTATCGAAGATGGAATGTTTGCAGACTAGCTCCGAAGACTCATGGATGACGTACACTGCCTATCTTCAAATTGGCAAGTGCCCGACAGATCCGAATGAAGCAGCGTCATTTCGGAAGAAGGTATCCTGGTTCATTATGGTGGGAGATGAGATCTTCAGGCGCAACTATTCATCACCACTATTGAAATGCGTGAGACCTAAACAAACCGAGTATATCCTTGAGGAGCTTCACTGAGGTATATGCGGTTCCCATTCCGGTGGTAGAACCATGGCAGCTAAGGTGCTAAGGGCTGGTTTTTATTGGCCCACCTTTCAAGCTGATTGTGCCACATACGTAAAGAGGTGTAAGGAGTGACAGTTTAATGGCAACCTCATCCACTCAACACCTGAGAAGTTGCATCACATAACGTCACCATGGCCATTTGCAATCTGGGGAATGGATATTCTTGGTCCATTCCCGCCGGCCAAAGAGCAATGCAAGTTTTTGTTTGTAGCAATCGACTACTTCACCAAATGGATAGAAGCAGAATCCTTAGCAAAAATAACAGCTCCACAAGTTCAGAAGTTTGTGTGGAAAAACATAATATGTAGATTCGGAATTCCGCATACCTTAGTCACTGATAATGGCCGACAATTCGTAGATTCTACCTTGGCTACCTTTTACCAAGGCTCCACATTCGCCATGTGACAAGTTCAGTGGAACATCCACAAACCAATAGGCAGGCCGAAGCAGCTAACAAAGTACTGTTGAACGAGTTAAAGAAGCGTTTAGGAACAACCAAGGGTCGTTGGGCTGAAGACCTTTAAGAAGTTTTATGGGCATACAAGTGCACCCCTCATTCCACAACTACTGAAACCCCGTATAGCTTAACATATGGGGTGGACGCAATGATACCAGTTGAGATAGGGGAAACTAGCCTCAAGAACAATACATAGATCCTGAGGGAAATAAGGAAAGCATGAGAATAGAGCTAGATTTAATAGAAGAGTTACGAGATAAAGCAGTCATCCGACAGGAAGCTTGTCGGCTGCGAGCCGCTCGGAGGTACAATACTAAAGTCAGGCCGCGAAGCTTCCGGGAGGGAGATCTAGTACTTCAGGTCCGAACCTTAGCGAGAAGAGACCCTAGAGAGGGGAAGCTCGGGACCAATTGGGAGGGGCCCTACAAAGTGATTAAGGTCTTGACAAATGGTGCTTATCATTTACAAGACATGGAGGGAAGACCGCTTCCTAGTTCATGGAATGCGAATTCCTTGAAATTTTATCATAGTTAAAATTGATGTATGCACATTTCCCAACTTTTAATAATAAGAGATGTTTTTTCCTCAAAACTTTATAGTTATATTTGAATTGTCCAGGCAGCTAAAAAAATTCACATAAGTATTGGTGATGCTTAGCCGAATACTTTTCAATCAGCTAAGAAAATTCACCTAAGCGTTGGTAATACTTAGCCGAATACTTCTAAATCAGCTAAGAAAATTCACCTAAGTATAGGTGATGCTTAGCCGAATACTTTTCAGTCAGCTAAGAAAATTCACCTAAGCGTTGGTGCTACTTAGCCAAATACTTCTAAATCAGCTAAGAAAATTCACCTAAGTATTGGTAATGCTTAGCCGAATACTTTTCAGTCAACTAAGAAAATCCACCTAAGTGTTGGTGATACTTAGCCGAATACTTCTGAATCGGCTAAGAAAATTCACCTAAGTGTTAGTGATGTTTAGCTGAATACTTCTAAAACTCTTTAAGAAAAATCACCTAAGAATTGGTGATGCTTATCCGATTACTTTTCGCTCCCCTAAGAAAACTCACCTAAGTGTTGGTGATACTTAGTTAAATATTTTTAGTCGAGTACTGAAACGTTTTCTGTTAGTTAAAAGACTTCGGATGAAATGATAAAACATTAAGACTTAGCTAAGAAAGTTCATATCAAGGTTGGTAAAGAGAATAAATACTTATATATTATAAAGTTTGGATTACATTTAGGGGGAGCAGGAAAACACAAAAGAAAAATACTTAAACATCAATGGGGTCTTCGGCAGCAAGATCCTCGGCCACAAGGTTCTCGGGTGGGGGGTTCTCGGTCGCAGGTTCGGGGTTTTGGACATCCTTAGTAACATCTGGAGAATCCTCATCTTTAGGAATTTTATCAATTGAGGTCCACTTTCCCTCATGGATGTCAAATTCAATATCGAACCTTTCGACCCTAAGAGGATCCCCTAAAGCGGTAAAGTACATGGCTTGCCTAATCCCCTTCTCGAACCCCATGGTGTGCTCATGTATTATGCCATCGTTAAGTGTCTTGATTTCCTTGGCTTGCTCAACTATTTCAGCACGGGCCTTGTCCAATTGCCCTTCCAGCCCCCATACGTCATCCTTCCGATGCTTTTCCAGTAGTTCTAATTCTTCTTTTAAAGCCGCCTACTAGAAAGTCATCTTCTCCTTCTCGGACACATGTTCATCCATCTTTGCCAGCAGTTGGGAATTTGTGTCGTTGCTTTCTGCCAGCTCTTTCTCACATTTGGCCAACTTCGCCCCGAGAGCAGCATATTCCTCTTGCAACTTGGCCGAGTTCTCTAACGCATGTAGGCCGAGTGCAAGTGCTCGAGAATGAAGCTCCAAGCAGCTTGCTTGCTTCTCGGTCAAGTCAGTTTGCTGTAGTAGTCCCTGATAGGCATCAGGAATAGTAAAGTTCAAGCTTTGGCTTACCTTCAGGGAGCCACTTAGAAGTTGTGAAGAAGGAGCTGGAAGGACTTCTGCGTTCTCGGCTTCTACTCGAGCTCTTTTGACGAACCGAGACTTTTCCGGAGTTGTGGCAGTTCCTTTTCCTTTGGACGGTTGGGGAGGAGGAGAAGGTGTGTCGACCACTACTACTGGATTGGGAGCAGCTTCTTGGGACCTCTTTGTATTGCTGGCAACCGCCTTCTCCCTCGCAGCCCTAAAAAGACTTTTAGGCATTTTGAAAGTATTGGAAAAGATTCCTACGAAACAGGCAACATACAACTTAAGTTAACATGGTGAAAAAATGGCAAGTAGATAAAGGAAATAAAAATAACGAGAACGTTTATGGCCGTGTAGCTCCCTAGTAGACTCCGGTAAGGAATTCGTCGAGGTAACTCATTCAAAACCGAGATGAAGTGTTGCTCGGAGGCCGACAAGAGGTTCACCGGTATATTCTTATACTTCACTGGGTCTCGAGTCCAGTATAGGGGGAACGTAGGCTGATTTCCCGCAAAGAATAAAGGCTTACCAGCTTCATTAATAAATATCTTAAAGAAGCTACTTTTGAAATTCTTATAACTGGCCGTGTAGGGTTTGAAGAAAGTGTTGGTAGGATGGCTGATTAGAGAGAGCCAGCTAACAAATTCCCTGCCCCGAGTACAAAAATGGTAAAGGAATAAGTAAAGGGTAGGAGTGATCATGAAAGCCCCACACAGCACTTGGAAAGCTTGCATCATGGCCCAACTATTTGGATGCAGTTGGGTAGGGGCCACATGAAGACTTGCCAATACAACGACAACGAAATCGTTGAAAGGGACTTTCACGCTTAAGTTGGTGAAAAGACAAGAATATACAAAAGAAGAAATCTTTATTCGCTCCTTCTCAGCCGTGGCAGACATGGGCCTCGGGGCCGCAATATCTGGTGGTGATCGCTCCATCAGGATAGGAATTGACCAAGATATTGGTATTCTGGGTGAACTCGGCCACCAGACGAGCACGATTGAAAGACGAACAAAACTTGAGTACTGCGGGGTCCACCCATGAATAGTCATCGTGCTGGACATGTTCGGTCTCTTCAATGTATGTCGGCCTATCTTCGGCATTGTTTACCTCTCGTACTTGGGGGGATTCAACCTGAAGAGTTGTAGAAGACTCCATCTCGGAACCGGATGACGACTTTGTGGTGGTTGTTGGCGAGTTACCTCGACGATCTTCCCCATCAGACCGTCTACGCCGGGGCTCCTCGGATCCAGAGAAAGAAGAAGACATACTGGTTTTCGAAGAAGAGGAAGAAACTGGACAGAATCCGAAAGCAGAAAGCATATGGGAGCAGAAGCTGAGAACTGAGAAGAGGATGAACAATGGAAATGTTGGAAGCGTAAGGAGAATGAAGGTAAGTGGGGCAGTATATATAGCAAAGGGAAAAGTGGGTCGTAGTGGTAGTTGTTGAGGGGATACGAACGGATAGGGTTATGATTAACCATCTCGAGCCACTCAAAATGCCGCACCAGCCATCACCCGTGCAACTTCTCCACTCCCTACAGTTACGTCACTCTTGTGCACACATTAATTAAACACGCATGCCTTCTGGAATGCTCCAAAGCGAACACGCCACGCGTACAAGACTTCTGGAATGTTCTAAGAGGCTTCTCAATGTAAGGCTTAGTGAAAGCTGAAGCGAGGACATGCCTAAGGCCCATTATGTAAGTCATCTCGCCTATATTCGTCTCATGACTGGGGGGACTTGTGTACCAGATAAGGAGCCCTTACCCGAGAAGATGTCGTACCCCGACCGACATGTTCTCGGTCTTCAGTAGGACCGATAATATCTCGGCTTGGGCCTGACCCCAAAACCCTTGTAGTAGAATCCCGCAGATCTTGGTACTTAATAGTATCCAAAGGATCTCAGTATCGATTACGATTCACCATTAATAGAATCCCGCAGATCTTGGTACTTAATAGTATCCCAAGGATCTCGGTATCGGTTATGATTTGCCCAAGTAAATGTTATTATTCGTCACTATAAATATAAGGTCTCACTTCAGGTATGAGATCATCCAATCTTAACCCTACTCTCTTAGTACTCCTTATCCTATATCTCCTACTTAACACTACCTTATCTCTTACTGACTTGAGCGTCGGTGTGTCTTCGCAAGTACCCCCCCATTCGGTTCAAACTCAGGACGAAGATCAAGGTCCAGCATCAGGAGTATATCTCCGAATAGTATTCGGCTCGTATCAAGTACTATCTGTGTAAGTACAATATCCATAGCAGTTTCAATCAAGATCCTAAAAGTGCACAAATTAATGTTGTCAATTCAAACTCTTTAGTCACTTCCAATTATTGCGTAAGAAGAGTGGACATACACAAAATCTTTGTTACAAAAAACAAGATTTTCCCTCAAATAAAGGAACCAACAGAAATCATGGAACTAAACTTATATTCATTATGGCAAAAATGGTCACAAGATGGATAAACATGGGTATTCCCCGGGATAGGCTTTTTGGTGTAAACAAAGTTGGTTCTCTGCATAATTGTAAACCAAATACTAAACAACAAGATCACCAAGACCTTAAATTTATAGGGAACAATTCCAAGTTCTTCTTGCATTAATACAACAATCAAATAACTCATCATTCACACACCATATCAACCAAATTGGTACTTTCTCTCCGTATACTTCTACTACCAATGCAAGTATAGGTACACATACTTCTTTCATTTGTTGTTAATTCATCAAAATAAACACCATGTATATATGGGGCATACTTCTCTCCATATGCCTGGTTCTTGTAGCCACAAATAATTGGTTTCTCAAACAAATTGATGAAAACAATGTTTTCTTGCATGGAACACTTGATAAAGAAATTGAGAACATTGTATTATCTAGCAATGTCTACTGTGAGATAAATTTTATCACTCAATTGCTAGACCTAGATCATACCTTCCATATCAAGGATTTTAGAAATCTTAATTACTTATTTGACATCAAAGTTAAGAACCACATAGGTAACCAAATTTGCCAACGAAAATATACTCTTAATATTTTATTTGATACAAGTCTTCTTAATTTAAAATCATCAAAACCAATTAATTATAATGTAAAGTTTAACAAATATATTAAAAATGTTCTTCCAAATATATCTCGTTATCATTATCTCATTTAACACTGATTAAGATAGGATTAGTTATAATGATACTAGACATTTTGTTATTAGGTTTGCTATATGTTAGAATTAGAAAATATTCAGTTACTATTATATGTACAGATTAATGTTTGTTGTTTTTTTGTAATTGTAAATTTGTTATGATTGTGTGGCTGAGATCACATCTTGTAATCTGTATATAAACTTTGTTTCATTCACAAAGTAAATAAGGAAAATCATTTTTCTAATTCCATATTAATTGAAACTCTCTGTTTTCTCTCTCTTGATCTTGGTTTCCATTCTTTCATGGTTTGCTGTTCTAAGTCTTTTTAGCCATGGAGATTTCTTTTCTAATATGGTATTAGAGCTCCTTGTGAAAGGAGGTATGATGCTGCGGAAAACTCTGATTCTTTGTACCTATTCTTCTTCAATTTTTCCTACATGGCGAATACGACTTTAACCCTAAATTCTCTCAATGATCCAACTAGTGCATATTATATCCATCCTAACGAAAATCCAGGAGCTGTTCTTGTTTCTGCTCAGTTAGTTGGATGATTATGGCATTGAAGTCCAAAAACAAATTGCAGTTTATGGATGGATCGATGCCAAAACCTCTTTTCACATATCCGATGTTCGTTGCTTGGGATAGATGCAACACATTAGTTTTATCATGGATAACTCATTCTCTAGATTAATCTATTGTGCAAAGCGTAATGTGGCTTGAGACTGCTTTTGAGGTATGGACTGATCTTAAGGAACGTTTTTATCAAGGAGATGTATTTAGAATATGCGAATTGCAAGAAGAATTATATTATGCTAAACAAGGAAGTTTATCTGTTAGTGCTTACTTCACACAATTGAAGGGATTGTGGCAGGAATTGGACTATTTCAGACCAATTCCTCCCTGTTCATGTCAGATACAATGTTCATGTTCATTGATTCCTACTATTAGATCCTATAGAGAATATGACTATGTGATTAGATTTTTAAAAGGATTGAATGACCAGTATGCTACTGTTAGATCCCAAATTATGTTAATGGAACCTCTACCAAGTATCAACAAGGTTTTTTCAATGCTTGTGCAATAAGAGAGACAAATGAATGTTATTTCTGATGATGTGAAAGTCTTAGCTAATACTGCTCAATATTCAGTCAACAGAGGCAATTCCGATAATAATTCTGGTAGAGGAAAGAATTATAGAGGCAGAGGAAATTTTCATTCATCAGGAAGAGGTAGAGGATATTCAGGCAGAGGTCAATCTTCAAGAGCCTGCACATATTGCAACAGGAATGGTCACATTGAGGATGTATGTTACAAGAAACATTTTTTTCCTACCAATTACTTCAAAAATTCTAATAGTGCAATGAATAATAATTACTCAGGAAATAATGATGATGAGTATGATGATGACAATGCAGATAAGTTGCAACAAAAAGAAGCTCAAGAGGAATCCAATCTGTTTTTCACTCCTATTCAACATAAAGCTATTTTAGCAATGCTCAAACAATCATCAAATTCACAGTCAATGCATAGCACAAACCAGATAACCACATTAAACACATCAACCAAAAATCACTTAGCTTCAGGTAACCTACATGATTTGTTATTCTTAGTCAAAACCAACACATGGATACTTGAGACAGGAGCTACAAACCATGTTTGTTAATCCTTGTCAGAGTTTCAATCCTTTAGAAAAATTCAACCTATTTCAGTAAAGCTACCAAATGGTAGTGAGGTTATTACTCAAATTGTAGGCACTGTAATGTTTTCCAATCAATTCTATTTGTCTAATGTTTTAACTTCAACCTAATATCAGTATCCAAACTAACCAAATTTCTCTATTGTAAATTGATTTTTTCTGATTCGACTTGTTCCATACAAGATCTCCTTACATTGAGGATGATTGGTGTAGCTGAACTCAGAGGAGGCTTGTATGCTTTGAAATCCAAGGGTTTAACCACTTCATATACTCCTGATATATACCATACTGCTCATAATACACATACGGCTCAATTTGTTTCTACTATTTCTAATATAAAACTTTGGCATAGAAGACTTGGACATCCATCTCATGATAAGCTTTTAGTAATGAGTACTGATTTTCCTTTCATTTCTTGTACAAAACAAAAGATAAAAGATGCTTGTGATGTATGGCATTTTGCAAAGCACAAGAAATTACCTTTTCCTTGTAACAGTGATCATGCTTCTCATGCTTTTGACATTATAAATGTAGACATTTGGGGTCTTATTTCTATTCCTTCTACTTTAGGACATAGATATTTTTTGACTATTGTTGATGATTTTACAAGACACACATGGATATACTTTATGAAAGTGAAATATGAAGTTCCAAAATTAATTGAATCTTTTAGCAATCACATTGAAACACAATTTGGTACAAATCTGAAATGCATAAGATCTGACAATGGACCTGAATTTAAACTTACTGCTTTCTTTAATTCTAAAGGGATTATTCACCAAACTTCATGTGTTGAGACACCCCAACAAAATGGTACTGTTGAATGGAAACATCAACATATTTTGGGAGTGTCTAGGGCCTTACTGTTTCAATCTTCTTTACCCAAGTGTTTTTGGAATTTTGTTGTAGCTCATGCTACATATTTGATCAATAGACAACCCTCAAAGTTACTTGATAATAAATCACCATATCAATTACTCTATAATCAAAATCCAAATATTGTTGATTTGAAGGTTTTTGGATGTTTATGTTTTGCTGCTACTTTAACTGCTAATAGAAAGAAACTTGATCCTAGGTCAAGAAAATGTATATTTCTTGGATTTAAGTCTGGAACAAAAGGATACATCATGTTTGATTTAAAAAGTAAAGAAACCTTTTTGTCAAGAAATGTTAGTTTTTATGAACATATGTTTCCTTTTGCTCACAGTACTCATGCTACTAATCATGATAAATGTTCGAGTTCTACTTTGCCTATAGTACCTTTTTTTGAACTTGATAATTTTCTCAACTATCCAGAATCTCATTGTAACTCTGAACCGCATAATGTATTATCTCCACCTCATATCTCTATAACCAATCATGATGAACTCAATACTTCACATTCACCCACCTCCTCTGATTCCAATCATAATATAGAACCAGAACCTGATCCTATGCATAATATAGAACTTGCACTTAGAAGATCCAATAGAGTTCGTCAGCCCCCCAAATACCTAAAGGATTTTCATTGTCAACTAGCTTCAACAAGAGTTTCAGCTGCACCAACAGAATCAAATGTCAGGTATCCTCTCTCACAGTGCCTATCATATGATAAACTTTCTTCTTCCCATAAATCATTTACTTTAGCCATATCTAATATTTCTGAACCTAAGACCTATGCTGAGGCTGTGAATGATGAGTGTTAGAGAAAAGCTATTGAAGCTGAACTGTTGGCTTTAGAGAAAAACAAGACATGGAAACTCACAGTTTTACCACAGAATAAGAAGGTTATAGGGTGCAAGTGGGTATTTAAAGTGAAACATCATGCAAATGGCACTATTGAGAGATATAAAGCAAGATTGGTTGTAAGGGGTACACACAAACAACAGGACTTGATTATCTTGAAACATTCAGTCCTGTTGTTAAGATGACAACAGTGAGAGTGTTACTCGCCTTAGCTGCATCCTTCAATTGGCATCTTCACCAATTAGATGTCAATATAGCCTTCTTACATGGAGATTTTTCCAGAAGAAGTATATACGCTACCTCCTCCTGGACTTGTTCTTCATGATCAGACATTGGTTTGCAAATTAGAAAAGTCATTATATGGCTTAAAGCAGGCAAGCAGGTAGTGGAATGCTAAGCTGATAGCAATACTTTTGTCTTGTGGTTACATTCAGTCAAGGGCAGATTATTCTCTTTTTGTAAAATCTAAATCTGATGTATTTACTACAATTCATGTGTATGTTGATGATTTAGTCTTGGCTGGAACCTCTCTAGTTGAGATTAATCATATGAAACATGTACTTGATACTCAGTTCAGTATTAAGGATTTAGGTCAACTGAAATATATTTTAGGTATGGAGGTTGCTAGATCCTCGAAGGGGATTTCTCTGTGTCAAAGAAAATATGCACTTGACTTGTTACAAGATTTTGGTTTACTTGCATCTAAACTTGTGTCTCACCAATGGACAACAATGCTAAATTGTCCTCAGCATCAGGTTCTCCTTATCCTGATGTAACTGGCTATAGGAAAATTATTGGAAGATTGGTTTATCTAACCCACACACGTCCTGATTTATCTTATGCAGTGGGACACTTGAGTCAGTTTCTAGACAAACCATCAACTCTTCACTATCAGGCAGTCTTGAGAGTTCTCAAATATTTGAAAAATGAACCTAGCAAAGGTTTATTTTTTTCAACTTGTTCAGATTTGGCTCTTAAGTGTTTATATGCTCATAAAAAGAAGATCAATTCAAGGCACTTTTCAGAAGAAATTAGAGATAAATGACGACAAAAGTATTCAGTTTGTTAAAATCAGTGCAGACCATTAAAAGTGAAGAAGAAAGTTGGAAATAATTGAAAAGATGGAGATATTCTGAAGATCATTTTTGTTTTTATCTTTTATCTTTTATCTTTTATCTTTTATCTTTTATCTTTTATCTTTTATCTTTTATCTTTCATCTTTCATCTTTTTGCTGCAACCAAATGGCCTATATAAAGAACGTGAGACGCAGCTCTGAAGGGAGGACAGAACATACAGCTTTCTACATAGGAAAGAAGGAAGAAACTATTAGGGTTTCTTTCCTTTCAATCATGTTTGGGAAGCGGGCCACCATGAGTGGCTAAGGTATTTTTGTATAGGGATTGGGTTTGAATTGTAACTTCTCATTACTCTTCTACATCTATGTGATTTTTTGTTTTGATTAAGGATTTTGGTTGTGCACATTTATTTTATATTTTGAATAGGTATTTTTGTGGAAACATCATATCTTTTCTGATCTCAACCTTAACCCCCCAATTTACCTAATTTTGGGAACGAAATTAGGGTAATTGGGTTTTACGAAATCTGATCTTATTGCGAAAATTTCTATTGATCTTCTAAAGGAATTGAAAAAGACTTTGAATATTTTTAGGGTTTTCGATCAAGGGATTGACGGAAACTAAATTATTATTTTGATAATCAAAAGAAAGCATTACATTTGATTGCTTTTGAGTTTTGAAGAGATTACACGATAATCCGATTCCTATACGCTTTTATTATTATTGCAATTTAATCCAATTTATCGCATTTATTATTACTTCATATTTTCCATATCTACTCTATCAAATCTGAAAATACACGAAACCCCTACGGGCATAATTTTTCCAAATTCCTGAGTTCGATACCCTCTATTTGGTACACTTGCCGAGAGGTTTTATTTGAAAACTGAACAAGTTTTCTTGGTTTCTTTCCTTCTTTCCTGTGTAGAAAGCTGTATGTTCTGTCCTCCCTTCAGAGCTGCGTCTCACGTTCTTTATATAGACCATTTGGTTGCAGCAAAAAGATAAAAGATGAAAGATGAAAGATAAAAGATAAAAGATAAAAGATAATAACAAAAATTATCTTCAGAATATCTCCATCTTTTCAATTATTTCCAACTTTCTTCTTCATTTTTAATGGTCTGCACTGATTTTAACAAACTGGATACTTTTGTCGTCATTTATCTCTAATTTCTTCTGAAAAGTGCCTTGAATTGATCTTCTTTTTATGAGCATATAAACACTTAACAGGGTTTCAGTGATTCTGATTGGGGGTCTTGCCTTGATACCAGAAGGTCTGTAACTGGATTTTGTTTCTTTCTAGGCCAATCACTCATATCTTGGAAGAGCAAGAGGCAGAGAACAATTTCAAGGTCTTCAGCTGAAGCTGAATATAGAGCTTTAGCCTTTCCAGGATATGAAGCTCAATGGTTGACATATTTGATGGCTGATTTCAAGATTAATTGTGTTCCAATAGCTTTATTTTATGACAATCAATCAGCTCTTCACATTGCAGCTAATCTCGTTTATCATGAAAGGACCAAACACATCAAAATTGATTGCCATTCTATTCGAGAAAAGGTGCATAATGGAATTGTACATCTTCTTCCTATCAAAAGTGTTCAACAATTGGCAGATGTTTTCACAAAAGCCTTGGCTGCTGGTCCTTTTCATTCGAATATTTCCAAGCTTAGAATATGTATTATACACCTTCTAGCTTGAGGGGGATGTTAGAATTAGAAAATATTCAATTACTGTTATATGTACATATTAGTGTTTGTTGTTTCTTTGTAAGTGTAAATTTGTTATGATTGTGTGGCTGAGATCACATCTTGTAATCTGTATATAAACTTTGTTTCATTTACAAAGTAAATAAGGAAAATCATTTTTCTAATTCCATATTAATTGAAGCTTTCTGTTTTCTCTCTTGATCTTGGTTTTCATTCTTTCACGATTTGTTATTGTAAGTTTTTTAGCCATGAAAATTTCTTTTCTAATACTATATACTTTGATTAGTCACTCATCTCCTAAAAATAAAATAAAAAATAGACTATCATATGAAGAAGCTCATCGCACCCTTATTACAATCATTTGCGAGATTCAATGATTTAATTATCTTCTTGAAGATTTCAAGCTTCATTTCCAACAAGCAGCTTTTTTATATTACGATAATAGTTCTACACTTCACATAGTCGTAAATCCTATTTTTTTACAAGCACAACAAACACATAGATTACCATATTGTTCGCGATAAAACACCATCTAAGCTCCTGGAACTCTTACCCATTCCTTCTACTCTCCCTAATGCTTAACATCTAGTTACGAGGGCCTCTCACAAAATAGATAATAATAGTTAACAGAATAGGATTAGACAATAATAACGGATAATCCACACTTATTTTTGTTTACTCAATATATATATAGTAGTCTATGATAAGTAAGGATACATACAAAATGCATATATTTCTATTGTAAAACGACTACTCCAATAATAACTCTTATTTTCCTTTATTTTTTTTTTATACTTTCTACATCATACATTATTGAATTCAAAGTGGAAAATATTTTATGTAACTCACGTTATGCATAATTAAAATACTGAAAAATTCATATAGTAAATTATAATAACTGATTTTCTTTAACATTTATTTTTCAATTGATATTAAAATCAATTCGTTCAATCAAATTTAAATGTTTACAGTTGATCTAAAATATAAAAACATAGTGACACTACACATAAATAAACGAAATTTGTAAATAAAGTTTATTTAATAAAAAAGATAAAGCAAATGAATAAAGCTGGTTCTCATGTTCCGGCGTCCAAATAAATAGCCTCAACTGAGTCAACCGGACTAGTGGAGGAGAAACCACTGATCGCACTATGAATACAAGGCTGAAGTCAAAGCCTGCGCCCGCCGGCAGTGACGTCGTAGCTTCCTCGTTTTCTTCCGATTGCGTTGACAGGTGCGTATTGCGCACGTTGCGTAGACCAGACGGGACGTCAACTAATAACACAGGGACCTGGTCAGTCTCGTGCATTCCAAATCGACCAAGAATAACCATTTTCTTGCGTTCCACTTCTCGCCATGGTGAACGCCAATTCTAGGGTTCCTCTTCTCCTTTTCATCTCTTCCATATTCTTCACTTGTTTTCCAGGTAAAATTTCTCTCTCGAATTAGCTGCTTCTCTTTTTTCGTGATTACTTTATAATCTTCGACTGCACGGACAGTGAGTTTATTGACCAAACATTTTCGTTCATAAAGCCTGTGAGTTCGGGAATTTTTGACAACTATAATCCTTTTCTGGATTGATATATGTGGAATTTTTTAAAATTCATCGAGAAATTAAATTGTGTATGTGTATGGATGGTTGTGCTATTTCGCAGGGTCGACTTTATGTGCAGTTGTGTCGCTAAAATCAATTGAGGTTTTTAAAACGCATGAGTGGCTGAAAGCCACTACAACTGTGTATTTCCTGTGCAAAGGGGAAGACAAGACCGTGCTTCCAGATGTCAAGAGATCACTTGCCCTGTATGCTTTCAATGGTGAAGAATCTTGGCAGGTTACTTTGACAGATTTTCCCCACTTTTTGGATTTCAATTAGCTACTTCTATGTCTTAATTCTCTTGTTTGTAATTTTTGTTTGTTTTATTACCATCACGAGTTCATTCGAAGTAAATCAAGTGATGCCGTATGTCTGCATACTTAAATTTGGCTTACTCAGATTATCTGAATTAGGATGAGCTTTTGCAAAATTGATTTTTAAGTAAAGTAATTTTGGAATAAATTGATGCTTGTATTTTTTTATTTACAAAGCAACGTAGTATTAAAACTCGGTATAAATTCTTTTATCTAACACAATTTATGCAAGGTTACTTCAACTCAGAATTAGTTTTGGATTTAGAATCAATTCTTTAACGTGGACGAAGCATGTCAAAATTCACTGAAAATCACATTAAATATTTTTAACATGATTTTAAATGATGTAATGTGAATTCAAATAAATACCAGTATGGAATTGGGATGACATGTTATACAATGGAAGTTTTGATCCCGTGCTTATTTGAACAAGTAATTATTAACTTTCAACTGTCGACTGCATAATAAGTCCTACTGATTGTATAGTTCTAGTTCAAAGGGACTCTGTTTTTTAACCTTTAGTGCTGGAAATGGAAAATTTGGATGCAGCAAGGCATATGAATTGTCATTTTGATGTGGACTACAATTCGTGGATTAATTTTTGAACTTTGAGGAATTGCTTTGCTTAGGAACCTAAAGCTTAGTCATTAAATTCTAAGTATCTTCACATTTGAGCTGCATGTGTTACTGTTTGGCTAATACTTGGACTTTGCCCTGTACCCTCAGCCTTTAAGTAACTTTTCAAGTAAAAAATGCAAGCGGTGTGGATTCTATGAGGAGGACAGCATTACTTTGGATGATGTATTTGACGAATGGGAGTTTTGTCCATCTGACTTTACTGCTCTTGATGGTGAATATATTCGGTTCAAGGAAAAGGAATTCAATGCTACTTTTCAATGCTTAGAGTGCTTATCACTTGCTGGTGGTGAGTACTTACAACCTTTTTCTTTAAATTTTCTTTAAATTTTCTTTATTACCACAATCATGCCATTTGGCAGCATATGTCAACTAGTATTTAAAAAAAAAAGTAGTTGTGGTCTAGGAGATGCAATTGTATAAGTTTATGTTTATCAAAACCATTTCATTTCAATTTTTATGAATGATTCTTTTGATCTCTAGCTCTAGTGTTTATTGCTTACATTTCAGTGAATCATATATTGCTATTCTTTTGGATAACATCATGGATAACTTGGGTATTTAAATTAAAAAATAAAAGATGACTTAAATTCAATAGCCTTCCAATTCAGATTGTAAATAAACAAATAATAATACTGAACTAAATTGTTCTATTTATTTTCTGTGTTTTGTGTTTACTATGCAAACACCCCCTCTATTGTGAAAAGCTGCACAAATATAATTTCAGAAAAAGTTAATTTGGTCACCAGCTATGGATTGTTTTGGTCAAATGTCTTTTCTATTCTTATTCAGCATCACATGTAGAGAGAAAAATAGAAAAAAAATATGTCCATCTGTCTGGTGTATAGATGAATTGAAGGATCATCTTGGTACCTAACCATTTTAATTGAAGAATTAATTAGCGCATTTCCCCCCTATTGTTTTACATGTAAAGTTAGATAAACAATAGTCGGAATAGCATTGGACTACAAAACTTAAATGAGCTAATTAGTAACTAATGATAACGAATCTATTAGGATTAACACCTTTTAGATTTAACCTTAGCATTTTTTATTTTAAATGATTTTTTTTGTCATAACATTTTATTTTTAATATTGAATCTTTATTAACCTGTCAGCCTGTGAAATTACTGGGTATGCCAGTATTTAATTTGTTCCACTTGCATTTCTGAACGAAATTTTCAGTATTTTTTTGGTAAGTTATTTTGTAAATCAAGTAGAGAAATGTCCACAACCTGCCCTCGCCACTTTCCCAAACTTTTATGTAGAGCACTTAATATTTATTTACTTGGTATGCTTGCATGGTTAGACATTAGTCTATTTTATGTATTAACAAAATTAATTGTATTCATGTTCTGTAGTTGATGAGCATGATGATGGAAAAGGAATGCATATAGCTGTTGTGCTCTTGCTGAGTGCCTTAGTTTCAATAGTACTAATTCTAGGAGTGGTGGGTGGATATAAATTTTGGCAAAAGAAGATAAGGGAACAAGACCAGGTTCGGCTTTTGAAATTATTTGAATATGACGACGACATTGGGGATGAGCTGGGCCTGGATACTGTAATATGAAATAACGGTAGTAAACAAAATTCCTCGTGCACAGTATACATCAACCTCAATTTTGTTTACGAAATGAGGAAAATTATTTTCTTCTGGTTTGGTAGACAATTATCACGATCCTTAGGAGATAGATATTCATCAAGGTAGAAAGAAAAGTGAATGTTCATCCAACTGTACATGTACATACAACAGAGGGGCTATGTTGTGCTTCATATTTTAGGTTTGCTCAGCAATCTAGTAGTAATAGAAGCAAAATAAATAAATGTACTTCATATTTTACATTTGCTAAGCAATCTGGTATAAACAAAAAAGAAAAACAAATAAATACTTTATGAATGATCATTATTTTTCTTGGCATTAGATAACATTTCGGAGTGTTTTTAGACTCCAGCCCTTCCTATCCCGACAGTAACACCTTCAACAATATCCAGGTGTATTAAATTGGGATTAAAAAACAAATACATTATAAATATAATGTAGATTTTTAAAAATGTTATAAGAATGTAATGAATTTTGAAAGTTTTTTTTTTAAATATTTTTACCATCAGAATTTTGTAATTTGGAATTAAATGATTTATAAAATATGAAACTATAAGATTTGAAAGGATTTTATAGATTAGAAAAATTTAGGAAATTCTATGTATTTAATATTTTTAAAAAATACTATATTTCTTTATCTTTTCGTCGTAAAATGTATTTTTTTTAAGTTGTATGAACCCAAGTGTATTTTAGTAGTAGTCATTATTGATATTACATTTTATACAAACAACATTTGATATTAGATCATTATTCAAAATAGGAAATAATTCTTTTATTTGACATACATGGTTATAACTGATAAAGTGTTAAATATTATGTGTAAAAGAGAGATATTTATTCAATAATTTATTTTTTTCAATAAAACCAAATTGAATTTGTGAAAAGAAAAATCAAAACAATTACTATAACAACGAGAAAGATAATAAATAAATAATAAATTTAGAATTAAAAGTTATAAAATTTAATATAAATTATAATAACTAATTGATTCTAATTTATCATCCCTTTATATAATATTTCTCCACTACCTAAAGCTATAAATAATAAATTGAAAATCATATTAAAAAAAAAAGGAATGAAGAAAAGTAACCATCTGTTACTTGTATCAATATCATGATAATATATACATTAAGAAAAATAGAATGAATTATAATTGAAGTTAATTTTATATATTTAATTTATTAATAGTTGTAATTAAAACTAATTATATTAATCCAATACTCATTCTTTCATTCTTTCAATATGGGAGGAAGATGTTTTCGATGCCCAACTTGAATAAGATGGTAAGAAAAACATTACGAGGTAAAAACTTAGAAGATATCTGTTAATTGATGATATTTTCTAACATGAATTAATTTCAGCGCTCCTCTTTTCACTTAGCCCCTATCATAGTGGAGATCAATTTCAAGGTGTTTGATTCTTTCATGATATGTGAGGTTAGTTGCAATGTGTATGGTTGTCTTGTTGTCATAATATACAATAGCATATGATTCATGTTATTAAAATTAGTCAATAAATTTCTCAACCAAGTCAACTTAATGGACACAGATGTTAAGAATCTGTATTTTGCTTTTACTGAAAATTTACTGACGGTCTTTTGTCTCTTGACTTTTTTAGAAAATTAATGAATCTCTTAAGAAAACACAAAAGCATGTTGTTGATCTCCTACTATCAATGCATGAGCCCTAATAAGCATCTACATGTAGTTTAGTATATGCCTTGAATAAGATATTTTGACCAACAGTGTGTTTTAGGTATCTTGGAAGCATATGAGCAGCATCATGTGTTTTAGGTTTGATATAAACTGACTTAGATTGTGTACAGTGTAGCAAATATCAGGCCTTGAAATGGTTAGATAAAGAAGCCTCTCGATAAGTCTTTTTTACATTTTTGGATTTGTAAGTTTAGTACCGGATTCTGCATACATTTTCAAAGTGGCTTCCATAGAGACAATAGATGATTTGCAAGCAAGCATTATACAATGTCTTTGACACATGAAAATTCTTGCTTGAGATTTTGAGAGTTTCGTCCTAAAAAAAATTTTAAATCTCCTAGATCCTTCAACATGAAATGATGTTGTAACATGAATTTAACAAAGTTGATTCTTGTTTGATTGAGGTTGACAATCACAATGTGATCAACATATATTAGGAGGGCTATGAATGTCAAATTTGACCCTTTAGTAAACAAAGTATAATCATGCTTGTTTTAGGCCATATATGGACGTGTTTAATTTACATACTAAAGGAGTTGATAATGTATGAGGGATGTTATGGTTGTAACCTTGAGGAATTTGCATGTATATTTCTTTTTCTAGGATACCATTGAGAAAGCATTGTTGACATCTAGTTGAGCTAGGTGCCAATGTTGAGATGCTAGAGATAAACATAACCTCAGGTGGTTATTTTAGCAACAGGAGAGAAGGTTTCCTAGAAATCTAGGTCATTGTGTGTATCCTCTAACTACTAACCTAGTCTTGTGTTTTGCAACAATGTCATCAGAAAAGTTTTGATTTGAAAATTCATTTGCAGTATATTGATTGTTTGTCAGGTGGAAGATGAGTAATGGACCAGGTGTTGTTGACTTTCATTGCTACAAGTTCATCTTGTATATCTTGCTTCTAGTATGGGAATTTTATGGCTTGTTTGTCCAATGGATTGTGACAAGTCTTTACTACTAGATTTGATACTCAGTTTTTTTTTTTTTTTAATTTGTTCATAAAATGTTCTTTTTCTTTGTGGGGCTAATGGTTGATGTTGGAGGTTGGCCTGCCTTTGACATTTTTCAAACCGGTGGACAAGCATTGTAGCATCTTCTTGATGACTCGGCCTGTAGTAGCCATGTCCTGTCTCAACACTTTTTGCGCCAAAGATCGTCCTCCGAGTTGATTCCCACATATCCATTTGTTGATTTCCCTAAACATGTAATCTATTTTGCTTGGACGTTTTTTTGATATTTAACATGTCTATTGTGTGTGTTTTGGATAGCTTTCAATAATTGAAATAATTTTAAATAATTGAATAATTGTGTGTTCTTTTGATGATTTTATATAAAAGTTAGAAATGACTAATATTTATTCACCAACTTAATAGGAGAGTGAAGAGTATGATAAAATTTTGTTTGATTAACAAAAAATATTTTAATAATATGTAAGGATATGTAGAGTTGTATTAATTGTTGAGTAGTTTAGTTACTTTTAAATAATACATCCTCGTAATCATATTTTTCAAGAGAAACTCTGAATTATTTAAGATGAGTTATATGATGTCAAAATTTATAAACAAGACATGTCACTAACCTCATAGTAGATGGTCGCAACTACATCCCACACCTTAGGAGTTAATAAATCATGCCTCAAAAATATCAATGTCTTTCTATCGACATAAACTCGGGTCGATATTAAAGGACAATGGTAAGTCATTGTTGCTTGAGATATACATCTCAGCCACCTAGAACCAAAGAGTATTTTTATCCAATTCAATGTCATCAAGAGTTTTGGTATGATCAATGCTAATCTGAGATGGTGTTAAAACTGACTCACACCTATGCCCAACTCAACTAATATAATTTTAGGAGATCTTGTATCAACCATAGAAAAGAAGAGACTAATGCAAAAAGATCTTGTATAATTTGCTTTTTATACCATATCAAAATGAAATGGTAAGAAATATTTTTGAGTAATTCAATTTATATGATCAAATTATTATTGTAATTATGATAATAGTCATAATTGAGTAATTATTGCAATCACACTAATTATGATAATTGAAAATTTTATCTCATAAATATCAATAAGATGATTATGGTAATTAGAGATCCTATTACATGATTTTCTGCACAAATCAATTATTACCACAACTCACGCCAACACTGAGTTCTCACCAATGGCTATTGTGGGGAAGGAAATTAGAAGCTTATAGCCAGTAATCGCCGAGAAGTTACTGTAGCCACCATAAGATAGGCAACATTCTTCAATACCTTCGTCATTTGGCATAGTTTCACATCACAAAAGTTGCCAAAGGGAGCAGAGTGACCAAAGGTCATCCTAATACGAAATACATCATCTCCAACACTATAATCAAATTTTGGAACTGTTTTATACTTGGAACTCTTGCGGCCAATACTTATTTTGATGGGCAAGATCTTATAGAACAAGAGTTATACGAATAAATTTACTAAATGTGAAAAGTTTCAACTAACCAAGATTAAACTTTTTCAGTCTTCTATATCTGAGATTTTGGCACAAGACGTTACTTAAAGACCATAGATGTTATTATTTATCTACATTATCTGCATTACATAATGAACATAAGCATTTATGGCAATGCATAAGAATCTCCAATTGCTGCAAACGTAAATGACACAAATTATGATGCATGTGATAACAGATAGATTTGCATTTGAATGCATGACAAAAGTGAATAATTTATCTCACTCGAGTCTTCGAAAGTAGAGAAAACACTGGTATAAATTAAAAAAAAAAAAAAAATACTGTGTAATGTTCTTCTTTAGGCTGGCAAATGACTGAATCTGAAACAGAAGATACTTCGAAAGTAGGTGATCATCGAATGGTACTATTCTTGTTCATACAGATTATACAGATGTTTAAATAAATAAATTATCATGATAACGAAACTTCACATTCATGAAGTTTCAAACATGGGGCATCGCTGATTCCATAAAAATCGAATAATCAAATTAACCCATTCAAATAAGGTCAAACTTCTATTTATTTACTAACCATCCATCTAAGCTCATATTTCCAAGGGCTTAGAATTTACTCAGAATCTCAGAGGATGCTTTGAATTGTGAACCTGCTGTTGTTGCTTCTGTTTAACCTGAGAAGTAAAATAAGTGGCATAGCCTCAACCATGATAGTCAAAGTAGCATTTCTAAACATGGTTCTCTTAAGAGGAACATGAAAAATTTTGTTTGCTAGTCTATGAACACCAACATAGTAACCATGCTTCAATAGGAGTAGAGTTTCGTAGCACAGTGCTTGAAAGCTTAAACGTGTGTATTGTGATCATGGTTTTGGCGGGGAAAGCGTGCTATCCCAAATATTACATTTAGTATATGATCCATATTCAGTCAAAATTTTGGCATCTTAAAAATTCCAGGGAACAACTTCTGTTTGTAGTCAATAAGTTTCAGAGAAAGAAGTTGCCGCCACGGATAAGGAAAGATTCTCAATCTCTCATTAGAAGAAATCTATTTATTGCTTGTTTTTAATATGACAAGTAGTCAAGCAGGATGGAAGGAATAGCAGTTGTCTCAAATGTTAAGGTAATAAAGAGTTACCACATAAGCTTAAGGGGAAATTTAATCACACCCATCAGCAATATTATATGGAACTTAATGCTGGGCAGTGAAAAACCAACAAGAGGATATAAAGCTGGTTTAACTAATTAGGGTCTTTACGTTAGCCCAAAATAAGATATAAGGCAATAATCAATAATTCCCAGAAATGAGCATAAATAATAACCCAGTAGTCCATTATCTATAGCTATTTACGTTCCACTTTGTAGATTCAGTTAGTACATGTACATGCATCAGTTCAAGAAATCATATATCGGAAGTTATAAAAAAGAAAATTCCCACTAGCATAATAATTAGTGAATGTAAAGACAAGATGATAACCTTGAACAATTAAGAATCCAAGGCCCATAAATTCTAACTAGAAGAGTTCCTTATTGAGCTGTTGAAATTATAAAGCTCCTTTGAATTGGAACCATAAATAGCCTTAATTGTGTCCCTGCAGAAACTGCAAGAAAGAAAGAAGATTGGGTAAGAAACACTTCTCCGGGTGCCTTTGATTCAAGAAAAAATAGCTTCAGCCTTCAAGGAAAATGTTCTGCTCATTATTTTTTGCCTGTTTTTGTACAATATTTTCAGTGAATAAGTTGTGTAAAAGTCAACACGAACTATGGCGCAAAGTAACAAAATATGAAATGAGTTCTGCTTCAGCAAAATTCAGCATGTACAAGTGCTAGCCTCGACAGAGTATGAACACCTCTTCTCCGTTGTGAGGAGTGATGATTGATTTATACCTCAGGTTCAACCATTTACCAAAGTAGCTCCTCCAATGGAAGATGAGCTTTTCTTAATATAATTTAATGTTCGTGTGCACCATACTGCAATGTTATAATGAATCCTCTATGCCACTAGCATCATTTCGAAAGCTCTAACCTACCATTAGTGCTCAACCAAATATAGGCAAAGGTTGACCAATATTAACTTCATTGTATGTATAGAACTTGCTTTTCTTTCTCAGCATATATAATTAATTGTGCATTGCAATGAGAGATACTACAGAACCTCTTCATAAATATAACCAACCCCAACAGAAGCTTCATTAGCAAATCTTGACACAAAGTTGACCTAATTCCAACTTGAAGAAAGAAAATAGAATCTCAAGGCGCCAACATCTTGTAATGGCTTCAAATAAAAACCTTAGAATTTTTCCAATCTCACAAAATTCACGAGATTTTCCCCCCATTATATTGCATAAGGCCATTAGGGGCTAGACCGACACTTGAACTTGTTGGATAATTACAAGAAGAGCAACAGTGAGAAAATATTTACCAATAGGATACAAGTCAACACACATAAGGAAACATGAGCCTACCTTAAGTTTAAAACCTTAAAGACATTGTGTTTGTGGATCTTTGTCATTTATAGGTTGCTTAACTTTCTTATTTTTACCTAATAGGAGACTCCAACAATTTCTCCTTCAAGTATGAGTCCCTTCCACATTGTTGCATTCTTCCTCAAACAGAAACATTTCTTAATCACGAGTATTTCAATGATGACCTTTACTTTTATACCATTTATCACTTGCCTGAAACTCGTATTAAGAGGACTTTCGATCTTAAGATTTGGATTTTAAATTGGAGGTAGTGTCATGTTCTCTTATGTGTATTGACTTAAGACCCATTGGTGAATACCTCCCAATGTTTCTCCTCTTCTGTGAAACAAGTATCTAGAGACTATGTGAAACAAGTTAATCGTCAAACTCCATTCAGTTTTGAATGACTGAGATTACTTTACTTACATTAATTTTAACCATTCATTTATGATTATAGGTCAAGATAATTTCCCTTATAATCTTATAGTTTGATTCTTTCTGAAAAACATAATTAAAAAGCAAGTGAGAAAGGTGGACCTGCAGGACTCCTTGTGGAAATGCTTCTCTTTAACTCCAAACAAAGATTTATACACCTCTGGCTCCACACGGCAAAAATACGGACGATCTGAAGAAGAACAAAAGAATAACAAGTTAAAATATAAGCCTTAACATTCCCATTAATGAAATAATTGAAATTCAAATATCAACAGTGAGATGCACAATGAGCGGACCAGCGTAAATGGAACATTTCCGAGTACTCTTCTCATAATGAATACACCATCCATCTGATCCTATCAAGCTTTTGTACAGCTGAAATTCACGACAGTTCTCAGCAGAATAGCAAAAACAGAATATCAATCTCCACCAGTACATAGTTTCTTGTACATTCATCACAAATAAATCATTACATACAATAAATGACATGTTCATAAATCAATTCACAAAGTATATCATGCGGAAATAAAATGAATAAAAAAATCATTTGAATTTTTTATAACCATGTTGTATCTACCAATCTTATCGATGATTAATATATAGTGCAACATGATTAATCTTTACCGTGGAACCTAAACATTCACTTTAAAGAAATTTCTTCTCTCACTTACTATTTTACCCAAATGCAAGAATACGGTTAAAGAAACTGAATTTATCTTTGGAAAAAATAAGAAGGTAGAAATAGAAAATGGACCTGAACGTCAGAAGGGTCGTCGAAAATTTCTTCAGGAGAGGGAAAAGACGGACCCTTTTGGAGCTTACAGCATGCCCCACAACCCTCCACGCAGTGCCACTTTGTTTCCTTCTTGTCGCCACCGAAACCGAGGTTGGTTTGCCTTTGCTTTGTGTCAGTCTTAACCGTCGCCTTCTTCCGCGGAGGACGCGCCACCGAAGTGACGGCGAGGGATAACAGCGGTGTCAGAGTGGTGATGGCGGGAGACATGATAAGGCGCTAAACCGTGCTTCTTAAAAAGGGGTGTGGGTGTACGTGCCAGACACGAGAGAAACAGATTTATAGACCCCATTTGTTTAATTATTTAAATTTGAATCCCAATTTATTAGGATTTGGTAATATATAAATCCACGTTAAATTAATTTATTACATTGTGTTGATATATAAATTTAAATAATATTTGATTTGATAAGATCGTAATGTAATATAATCTCAATTAATCGAGAATCTATCGAGGACACACAAATGAAGTAAAAGTAATAAGATAATTAAGTTAACGTTAATTAAGGTCCCGACCCTAATTAGGGTTCATCATGCATGATCCATCCCATATGCCTATAAATAAATATTAAATGTTATGATATAATTTTAATTTCCAAATAAGAACTACAATGAACATATTGTTTAAACTTAATATTAACTTAATTGTTGAATTGTAATTAATAAATACATTTCATGATGTGGAAAAAAAACTCTTGGATTGGAGAAGTTCCTAAGTTGAAGTTTAAAGACATGAAAGGAAATTTAAAGTATTCAGTCTTATAAGTCAGGAAGAGTAATGTTAAGCCAAATTATATTATATAAGTTAGTTGTTAATTTTGTAAAATGACACATATATTTATTTCTTCTAAATATTATTTTATTTATAAAAATATTATACATATATTATTAAATTAAGTTACAAGTTCAATTTTTTAAGATAGATATTTTCTTATTTTTACTAACTTTAATATAATAATATAATTTAGACTATCTTTTATATATTAAAAATTCATTTATTTATATATATATATATTATATATCTTCTTATATTTAGTGTTAATTAATTAAATATTATATATTTTAAATAAAATAAAATAACAATTTTTTTACTTTATTTTCTTTTAAATGAATTCATACAATAATTTATAGTATTAATATAAAATTTATAATAAGATTTGTTAGGATATTAAATATAGTTGGATACACTATCTCATATGACACTTATTATAAGAAATTATAAAATTTCATCAAAATATTAAAAATATTAATTTTTTTAAAATTAAAAATATCAACCATATACAAAAAAAATTTTAACCCCAAAAAATATATAATTCTTATTTTCAACTACAAATGAAAATATATATATATATATATATATATATATATATGAGAAATCTCATACATATCGGATCAAATAAATATTTTCTTTATTTAGAAGGAATGATTTAGAATTAGTTTAATATTTTATGTTATTTTATTTGATTTAAAAAAAATAAAAATATTTATTTTACACATTTAATTTAATTAAAGATAATTATGATATAATAATACAATATTAATATCTTTCCTATAATATTAATATCTTTTCTATAAGTAATTGACTCTAAAACTCAAATTTAATTGCAAAACTATTTTTCTATATAAAGATTTTTTTATAGTTTTTTTTAATAAACTATAAGAACAACTTTTTTAATTATTTTTAATGATTTTTTGTTAGTCCTATCATAATACTGTTAAAACTTAAAAAAAAAAAAAAAATAATATAATATAATATAATATATAAAAGAATTTTTAAATCTCTTACAAAAATTAAAAATATATATATTTATTTATGATACAAAATTATATTTTTTATTTTTTTTATTCTAGAATAAATTTTAACATATTTTATGATTTCAACAAAAATAAAATAAAATAAGATTAATAAAATGTATCCTATAATTTAAATTTTAAATTTTAACTTTTCATTTTTCAATTTTCAATGATAATGAATTTTGATTATTAACTACTATTTTCCATCAACTAAGAGTTATCATATATTCTTTTTTAACCAAAATATTATTTATTTATTTATTTATTTATTTTATGTTTGGATCACGTTTTCCTTATATGTGTTACTTGTTTTGTAAGGTACCAATTTCATTTATACATATTTTCATGTTTTGTTTGGTGTTTTTCCTTATATTCTTATTTCAAAAATTCTTAGTTTTTTTAGTTAAGAATATCTTAAACTTGGACCTTGATTAAATAGTTTCAATTGAGACCCAAATGAAAGTTTTAAATTAGATTTACAACTCAAATAAAATACAATTAGGAAAAAATAAACTAGTCCTAAAATCTGAGTCCATTAAATTTCAAAGAAACAAAAGAGAATTATTATTATTTTTATAAGTCTCGTACAACATAATATAAGAAGTAGTCTCTTTATCTAAACTAATTGGTCAGCTCAATAGAAACAACAAAAAGTATATTTAATATGTTGGAGTTAAAAAGTGGTACTGAACTACTTGGTCAATAACCTTTTTTGATTATTTATTATTATTAATTAATTATATTTATATTATTTTCGAAAGTGTACAATCATAGGACATGTGAAATTTTGTATTGATGTATTAGGGGATAGGGCTTGTGTTCAAACATATTCCTATTTCAACTAGATAGTTAACTTTATATTTTAGTTGTGGTATAACACTGATCCTTGATGCCTTTATGGTTGAGATGATATTGTTTCTATTGTAGTTGCCACTAGGTGATATACCTACATTTTTAAGTATTGCTCCAAGATCGTTCCTTGCATAGATATCTAATGTTAGTTTGAAGAAATCAAACTCTCTGTTAAACAGAAAGACCAAAACTGCCAAAATAGTATCAGCAACAACCACTTTAATGTTACCTAACAACCCCTCATACCACACTTGGGATCCCCTCTTTCATTTCCTTATGTATATATAACAATGTAGCCCTTCTTGCTAATATGAATGAAATACAGGTGTATATAATTCTCATTGGTTTTGCAAACTGTTTCCACTATTTCTCTCTCCTTGTTCATCACTATATACCAGCTTAATCATGGCTTCCGCACACTCAGAATTTTCAATAGGATTATCCAACTTCTTCTCTCATGCAATTTTTTCCCTCACACATTCAATAATCCAATAACATTGAAGCTTGATGAAGAGAATTATCTAATTTAGAAGCAACAGGTTACAACTACAATTCGCGTATTGAAATTTTTTGCATTTTCTTGAAGGAGATAATTACCCACCCAAATTCCTTTCACCAGAAGATGCTACCTGTAATTCAATCAATCTAGATTATCTCAATTTCGAACAGCAAGATCAATTACTCATGGTTTGGCTTCTTGCCTCCATGATAGTCCCAATTCTCACGAAAATGGTGAGACTACACACCTCACATCAAATTTGGAAAAATCTTTAGATATATTAGCTATCTAAACTAGGGTCAAGGTAAAAAAATCTCAAGATTCAACTTAGAAATCCAAAGAAAGATCGTCAATCACAAATTATTTGCTTGACCAGAAGAAAATTGTTGATACTCTCTCTACTATTGGATCTACCATATAAGAGGAAAATCATATTAAAGCCATCCTTGATGGCCTACCAGAAGAATGCAATGGTTTTATAACCTCAATTATGTTCATCTTGATCCTTACATTGTTCAAGACATTGAAACACTTCTACTTACTCAAGAAGAGCGCTTTGAAAGATACAAGCTTAATGAATTGCCTCAGGTGCAACTTACTCAATCATCTTGACCACGCAACAGTGACCAGAACTTCAAGCATGGACCAGACAATCACATAAATAATTTCTCCAACAAATACAACAAAAATCTGAGTTAGCGATACAACAAAAACAACTAGCATTCTCAATCTCAATCTAATTTCTCCAATTGCTCTAGATCTTAGTGTCAAATTTGTAAAAAATATGGCCACACAACTCTTCATTGTTGACACAGGTTCAATCAAGATTACAAAGAACAACCACAAGCTAATTCTACTCAATTCAGTTGTCACAACTCCAATTCAAATGATGTCAATCTTGGAACAACTTCCACAATCAATGACCCTCTATGGTATCCATATAATGGTGCAACACACTACATTACACATAATGAATCCAATCTCTCAACACAAATGACATATAGTGGCAAAGAAAGTGTTAAAATAGTTAACGACATAGGTTTGCAAATTTCTCACATTGGCTCAACTAAATTCACAACATCTAAGAATTCAAAACCTTTGTTCCTTAATCAACTATTACATGTGTCTGCTATAACCAAGAATCTAATCATCATTTCCAAATTTGCTAGAGATAACAATGTCTATTTCAATTTTTTTCTTGATAAATGTATTATGAAAAGGCAGGCAACCAAGGAGACTGTGTTTCACGAAATCATCAAAGATGGTCTTTATGTTTTTCCACCATTCAATGAATGCTCCAAAGTTTCTGCATTTCACTCAATCGCCTCTCCTCTTCTTAATTCCTTCACACTGTGGCATGCTCGATTAGGACATGCATCCATTAAAGTTGTTGAAACTGTTCTTAAATCATGCAATATTCCTTTTAAAACTCATGTTGTTTGTAATGCTTGTAATATTGTCAAAATTTATCAACTCCCTTTTCTATCCTCTACAATTGTCTACAAACAACCTCATGAACTTGTTTTCATTGATATATGGGGACCTTCTTCAACTGTATCAACCACTGGTGCTGCTTATTACATAACTTGTGTTGATTCTTTTACATGTTATACTTGGATTTACCTATTATCTTCTAAATCTCAAGCTTTGTCTTTTTTTTTTTTTTTGCATTATAAAGTAACTGGGTTTCAATAAAGGCTTTAAAAACGGACAATGCCAAATAATTTCTCAAATTTAAACATTGTCTTGCTTCCTATGACATCCATCACCGTTTAGTATGTCATCATACCCATGACCAAAATGGCTCTATAGAACGCAAGCATCACCACATTATGGATATTGGACTTGCGTTGCTTGCTCAACCATTTTTACCCTTAACTTATTGGGACAAAGCCTTCCTCACTGCCACCACCTTAATCAATGCTTTACCAACTAAAGTTCTTTATAACAAAAGTCCCTATGAAATGTTGTATAATAAGATCTTGATTACAGATTCTATAAAATGTTTGGTTGTTCTTGTTTTCCTCTCCTTAGACCATATAACTCTCATAAGTTTGAATTTCGCTCCCATGCTTGTTTGTTCCTTGGTTACAACTCTCAACATAAAGACTATATTTGTTTATCTCCATCTGAAAAAACCTACATATCTAGACATGTTAAATTTCATGAAAATGTTTTTCCCTACCCTCATTTTCACAAACACACCCCAATTATTGTAACTAATCATCATCCCAATACGTCTCCTCTTACTGTATTACAAGCTATGCTACAATATCTCCCCTTTACCTTAGCCAATTCTCCTACATGTAACTATTCTGAGCAACCAACTTCTCCACCATTACCCACGATGGTTCCCACTGAAGATGAATGTCATATCTCTCTTCCTAATCATCTCATGATAACAAGATCGAAAGCTAGATTTTTCAAACCGAAACTCTTCACTATTCAGGTTGAGGTCGACCTCAAACCTATCACTGTAACGCCTCAAATCATTATTCTTAATATTATAATTTTTCAAACCGAAACTCTTCACTATTCAGGTTGAGGTCGACCCCAAACCTATCATTGTAACGCCTCAAATCATTATTCTTAATATTATAATTTTCTTTAAATAATAAAACAAACAAATAATATTTCAAGATTTTTTTTTTCATAATCAATGGTCAACTTAAAATAAAATAGATGAAAAAGATTTATTTAACAAAAGGAAATGTTTAATCATTATTTAACTCAACTTAAATACGATTGATAAATACTAAATTAAATCTATAAACAATAAATTTAAGGATAAATAATAAATTTTATAAATAAGTTGAGCATTATTTATAAAATAATTATATCGTGCAAATATTGATTATAGAAACTAAATATTTTGTTTATTCATTTCAAGAAAGTAAGATAAATTCATACCATTTCTACAATAACTTAATTATTTTTGAGAAAGATACTATTTATAGTAATATTTAGACATTACAAAATAATACTATGGTTAAGGAACCTATCTTTCAAAATCACAAAATAATCACAATTATTGTTATTATTTAACAAATATATCATTAGGTTAGAGTATAGAAATTTTTATTCATACATATATAATATAAATCCCTATACTCAGAGCAGGTTCCCCATCAACAAGAAGAAGCAGGATTTGTCCTACCAATTAAATTCTCATCTAAGAGATGAGTATCTCATGAATCTTCTTATATAATTTCCTGAAAAATTGGTTGTAAGGGTGAGTTTCTTCCTCACCATATTTTTCCAACAAAGATAAAACATTTATATTTAACAATCATGAAAATGAATATCTGAATAAAAGAATGATCTATGTAATTGAAGATTATACCTTAATAAAATTATCTAGAAATCGATTTTCTAAAATTGTCAAATAAGTTTTTGTCATCTTTCAACAACATCATTATTTAAATTCTCTCAAAATTTCGTATCACGTACGCCAGTCATATACCTCACTCACATCATCATTCATACTGTGATCATATTAGTTGCGGTACTCTAGGTACCGTGGGATCCCAAAATAACGCTGTCAACCCCACCACCCAAGTGACATTGACCTTACGTCGGTGTGGATAGCTGCCGGTTGGCAATACGCCCCACAGATACAACGTGTGCGCACAAGCCCCTTTGGCAAAAAGCATAGTCAGCGATTCAGTCGTGTAATGGAGTGTGAGGCCTGCGGCAGTTCCCATTGCACACTGTGTACATCACAGCATGGACCACTCCGCCACACTCTCATTCCCCCAGGTTATCAAACCTTCCTGAACTATACCCCAGTGTATCTCTGTAGCTCATCCGCACGGAAATTAAACTTGAAATGACATTATTGTCCAAATCTCATAACTTTCCTACCTTCCAGGTAGTTAGTTCCAACTCCTCATCTTCAAATATTATTTAATAACAATAAAAAATCATTTTGAGGGTGCAAATAGGAAAATAGGATACAAATAGTAAAACGGGGGTGCAAATAGTAATTTTTAATTTTTTTTTGGGTGCGCTCAACGAAATTTGTCTTTGCTGAGCGGATTTGTTCTAGTGACGAGTTCTAAGCTGTGCTCAGCGGATTCTTACAGGGAAGTGAAAAATTTCGAGGTTTCCAATGATTTAACCATCCATTTTCAAAATCAAACACATACAAATAACAAATAACTCATAAAACATCATACATTGCAGATTAGAGTAAGGAATAAACTCTCCTTACCTTAAAAACTAGCAATACACAAGAACAGAGAAGATTTGAGAACCTTAATACTCAATCTTTCCTAAATCAAGAAAACTACTATTAATCTAAAATTTGAATCAGTAATAATGAAATTGGAAGCTTAAATTTAAGTAAAATTACCTTGATTTAAGGAGAAATGGAGAAAATGAGCTAAGATTGGAAACTTGAAAGTTTTTTTTTCCAAACGAAGAAGAAGAAGAATTTGATGTGCAAGGAGTGGAAGAAGAAATTGAAATTGGTGGAGAGAAGAAGAAGAAATTGAAATTGGTGGAGAGAAGAAGAAATTGAAATTGGTGGAGAGAGAAGAAGAAATTGAAATCATGGAGAAAGAAGAAAGAAACACGTGGAGAGAGAGGAAAGAATGAAACGTGCCCATCAAAGTTTATATATATATATATATATTATTTAATTTTTTTTTTACTTATCCTAATATATATATTTATGTTTTTTTTTCTTTTCTATTTTTTTTCATTCTCTTTTTTTTTTCTTTTTATTTTTCCTTTCTATTTTTTTTCTTTTTTTTCTTCATTATTTATTTATTTATTTCATTTTTTTCAACCTCATTTTTTTTAAACTAATAATAATAATAATAATTTTTATTAATTTTAATCTAACACACAAATAAAATTTATGCCTAAATTTAAGGGTGTTACAATCACCTTCAAAGAAGCCTCCTCCAAACCTGAATGGATAGAGGCCATGACACAAGAATTCAATGCACTGGTCAAGAACAATACTTGGACCATTACTACTCTTCCCAGTCATATTAAACCCATTGGTTGTAAATGAGTTTTTAAGAACAAATACAATGTTGATGGCTCTCTTCAAAGACGCAAAGCTAGGTTGGTTGAAAAAGGCTTCAAGTAAACCCATTGGTTATAAATGAGTTTTTAAGAACAAATACAATGTTGATGGCTCTCTTCAAAGACGCAAAGCTAGGTTGGTTGAAAAGGGCTTCAAGAAATTCTCAGCAGAACAAACATGCTCCACACTAAGCCTCAGCCAACTCCAATGATTTCGTCTCTCAAACTCGCTCGATTGTGGGTGCACAACAATATATTACTATCACATGTCTAGAACTTGCATATAGTGTGAATAAAGTTTGTCAATACATGCATGCCCCTCAACTTCACCATTGGAATGTTTTAAAGCACATCCTTTGTTACCTCTATGGAACATCTCATTATGGTTTACGTTTGCGACGATGTGCACGTTTTCAACTCATTGGTTTCTATGATGCTATTTGGGACTCGAATGTTGATGATCACAAGTCAACAACTGGGTTTGTGTATATCTTGGTACAAATATTATTGCATGGGGTTTGAAGAAACAAAAAGTTGTTTCTAGAAGCAGTATTGAAGCGGAGTACATGAGCATTGCAGTAGTTCTCATCGAAATCAAATGGATTCAGTCTCTCCTCTCTGAACTTCAAGTCTCTATCAACACTCCAATCATCTACAACGACAATCTCAACATTGTCCTCCTAGCATCAAATCCCATTTTCCATTCTAGAACGAAACATTTTGAGTTAGATTTACACTTCCCAATTCCAAGTTGTTGATATTCTAACCAAACCTCTCCCTGGCCCAAAGTTTCTACATTTTCGACATAAACTCATGGTAACATCTAAATATACCATGAGTTTACCGGGGGATGTTAAACAGAAAGACCAAAACTATCAAAATAGTATCAACAACAACCACTCTATTGTTACCTAACAACCCCTCCTACCACACTCGGGATCCCCTCTTTTGTTTCCTTATGTATATATAACAATGTAACCCTTCTTTCTAATATGAATGAAATATTGGTGTATAATTCTCATTGCTTTTGCAAACTATTTCTACTCTTTCTCTCTCCCTATTCATCACTGTATACTTTCTTTCACACTCGCAGGTTAGAGCACGTTTCATGTTTCGACCACTCTTACTTTCAGAACATTTCGTTTGTTCTAGAATAACTTGGCCAATCTTTGTTTAGTTGATTCTCTATTCCACTGATATAATAAAATAAATAATAAAAAAATATCATCTTTTGAATATCATATTTAAACTTATTATTAAGAAATGGAAACCTCACCTCAGAATAATGTAGTGTCCCATTTATGCACACTAATGACTGTGGCCTGTAGGAGATGGCCATAGAACATGTATGGTAAATTTCATTGGTCTTGATTTTGTTGCCACACAAGTCCGACGGAAGCAAAAGCCTGCTGGCCAAGTTTGTGCTATCTTCTAGTAATCAAATCCCTTGGTGGAACTTTGGAAAAATAAAGAAACAATTAAGATAAAAATGAGGTCATTCATGATGGATGTTTATGGAAAATGATGGAATTTAATCATCTCAATTTGTAGCCAATTTCACTATGGATCTAATACATGTAGATATAAACCTATTTAACCTATATCAATTCTTAATCATTTCAGTGTAGATTTTAGTTAAAATTCAACCACATGCATTGTGTTACTATATAACCTATATCTACACCTTTTAGCAAATGTAGTAATAACTTTATTAATATTGTCAACATATTGTGTGTCACTACACTCTCTACCTACTAATAAAAATAATAATTTTTGTTATTTTGGTCTCGGACAATTCCATAAACTTATTTATTTTCAAGAGTATGATAGAGAAACAAGGTCAGTATAATAATTAGTAGAATGTTGCAAGAAGTCGAGACGTGTTACCAAATGTTGGATAAGGTAGCACTAGCACTAGTGGTGCCAACAAGACGCCTACGACAATACTTCCAAAACCACAAATCATTATCAGGGCTGATTATCCAATAGTAAAGATACTAAAAAAGCCTAAGTTATCCAAATGAATGATATCTTGGACTGTGAAGCTATCTGAATTTGATATTTCATACGAGAAGTGTGGACCCATCAAAGCCTAATGCTTGGCCAATTTTATTGGAGAGTTCCAAGGGGAGGCTGAGAAGGATGAGTCGTGGAAACCGTTTGTAGATGAATTCTCCAACAAGAAGGGTAGTGGAGTTGGTGTTGTGTTGGAAGGACCGGGAGGGGTAGTGGTGGAGCAATCGTTGATATTTCAATTTCAAGCCTCAAATAACCAGGTTGAGTACAAAACCCTGATAGTTGGACTGATGTTGACAAAAGAAATGGGAGCCTCCAAGATTGATTGCAAAACGGATTCTCAACTTGTGATTGGGCACCTGGCAGGAGAATTTCAGGTGAAAGATTCTTTTATGCTCAAATATTACCACTTCACACTAGGAAAGATGCAAGGATTTGAAGAAAGCTGGGTAGCTCACATCCCATGGGTAGATAATGGTCAAGCAAATATATTATCCAAGTTAGCCACCTCAAAGAGAGGACAACACCATAAGACAGTTATCCAACACACGCTGAACAAACCTTTAGTCAACTTGACCTAGTGCCAGTAGGTAGAGATACAATCCACATGGATGACCCCATATTACCAATACCTGACGAAGGGAGAAAGCCCAACAGATAAGAAGGAAGCCATTCTCTTCTGAAAAAGATAATCTCGGTTCATCCTTGTTAGAGACGAGTTGTTCAAATGCAACTTTGATGGACTGACGCTAAAATGCATAAACGCTAATCAACCCCAGTACATACTCGACGAGTTACGTCGAGGCAATTGTGGATCACACACAAAAGGGAAAACCATGGTAGCCAAGGTGTTGAGAGCAAGATTTTACTGATCGACTATTCAAGAAGACTAAACCGAGTACTTAAAAAAGTGCAAGAATGTCAGTTCAATGGGGACCTATATGTGCGGCACTCGAGAAGTTACAACACGTTACTTCTCCATGACCTTTTGCAACTTGACGAATGAACATTGTAGGACCATTCTCACTAGTCAAAGTACAGTGCAAATATTTATTATTTGCTAGTAGTAGTGGACTATTTCACAAAGTGGATTGAAGTAGAACCTCTCGCCAAGATCATAACATAACATGTGCAAAAATTCATCTAGAAGAACATAGTGTGTAGATTCGATATTCCACATACCATAGTCATGGATAATGGCTGTGAGTTCATAGACAAGGGGCTTGAAACATCTTACAAAGGCTTAGGCATTTGGCATGCAACCAACTCGGTGGAATACCCACAAGTTAACAGACAGGCCGAAGCAACCAACAAGGTGTTACAGACTGAGTTAAAGAAGAGATTGGGGGCAGCTAAGGGAATATGAGTTGAAGAACTGGTGGAAGTCTTATGGGCATACAGTTGTACACCTCAATCAACAACTACCAACAACCTCAATTATGAGGTGGATGCAATGATTCTAGTTAAGGTTAGGGAGCTAAGCCTGAGAAGGCATCTAATAGACATGGCTGGTAACGAGGAAGACATGAAAGTAGAATTTGAACTACTCACAAAATTAAGAGACAAGACCTACCTTCGCTAGGAAGCATGCCGGTAGAGAACTATAAGAAGGTTTAACTCGAAGGTAAGGTCGAGAAGCTTTCGAGAAGGAGATCTTGTCCTCAAAGTAAGGAGTTATGCCCAAAAGGATCCAATTGAAAGAAAATTCGCATCAAATTGGGAATGACCCTTCAAAATCACCAAAGTATTGGGGAATGGAGCATATCATTTGCAAGATATGGTTGGCAAGCAACTACCGAGATCATGGAACACGAGTTTATTAAAATTCTATTATTGTTAAACCCTTGTAAATGTTTCAGCACAATGAAATGGAAAAAGGCATTTTCTCCATATAATAAAGTGTTCATCTTGCATTCGGTTAAGGACGTTTCACTCGACTAAGAGTGATCCCTCCCGACCATCCTACAACCGGTTGAGGATGCTTTACTCGACCAAAAGTGATTCTTCCAGAAAAATATTACACTCGGACAAAAATGCTCCATGTAGCTTAGAAACGCAATCTCACAATAAGATAAGCCTAAGCGCGCAAATTACCATCTCGACATGAAGTCGCTAATGTATTCGTTAAAATCAAGTCATTATAACAATCCACACCAAGTTAATAAACAAGAAACTTATGCAACAAAGACATAAGCTGACAAGGTAACATAAAAAGGGAACATTGATATAAGTACGAAACAAAAAAAGATAGTATTATATATGTGTTTAAAAGTCCCAAATGGATTACAAAAAAGAATATTTTACAAAGGCCAAGAGACATGCCTATCAATCTACATTAGTATTTTTCGATAGAGTAGACAAATTTTTAGGAGTCTCCAATTTGTCTTGAACATTTCTGATTCCAAGGAAACTCCTTGCTCAAAAAAGAAGAGAGCTAGGTGGACCCCTTTGAAAGCCCAATTCATATTCGCCAACAAGGAAACTCTTCAAATTGTCACATTCTTTCTCAGTAGTAACACTAGTAGCTAGGGCCTTTGAGAGGTTATGCTCCAAACCTAGTATGCCATCTTTGAGCCTTAAAGACATCATTATAAAAAAATCACACACATAATAATCAATTTGATTGTTGAAAGTCAAATACTTTTATACTTAATTCAATTCAAATAATAAATAAACAATCTCACAAATTATGAAAGAAAATAATAAATATTTTATCCTATAATTTAATACTTTATTTATCAACATTTTTCAACATAAACATAAAAAATTAATAATATTAATTAATATAATTTATATATTTATTTAAAATTTAAAAGAAATAGGTCACTAAATACACTTTAAATAAATTTGCCTTGAGTAAAATATCAGTTATTTATTAAATAAAAATTAGTTAATGAAATTTCTCTTTTCCACTTATCCAATTTAAAATGAATTAATATACTAATATTTAATCCAACACAATCATTTTAAAAATAATATTTAATACCTTAACATAAAAAATAAAAAAAAAGTTAAAAATTAGAATAAGAAATTAACACCTATTATCTCAAATAGGTTGTAAAAGTGAGTGAAAGGTTTTTAATTAATCACAACGAAAAATAACAAGAAGTGAAACTTGATATTCTCGGTAAATTATCCAAAATAGGAAAGAGAGTTTCTTTAAAATCATACAAGACAAGTTTAATTTCAAGTCTCTCCCTAATTAAATTTTGTCACGTGGGTGATTAAACATTTAATTGCAAAGAGTTGAAATCCCATCTTCATTCATGCAATAATATCTCCACCCATATTCTTTTACAAATCAAGAAAATCACTCTTCTCTTTTATACTCACATAAATAGTGTCCTTCCCTCATAAATTCGGCTTCGTTTCTCATTTTTAATTAAATTTAAACCGTCATTTAGGTTATCAACTAAATAACATAATTTATCTTATCTTAATCAAATTTTATAAGAATTATAATTTAATATAAATAATTTTTATTAATATAAAAATTAAAATTTTATACATAAAAATATAATAACCTATCCATGCCTACAATAATAAATATCAAATAAGTTGACTTATTCAAAAGATAAACACAATACAAATAAGTTTAAACATTTAAAAAATATATTATTGTGAAGTTGTGATTTGGAATTGAGGCAGGTCCTAAACGATGACTTTGAAATGGTCCAAAGTTAAACATCTTCTCCACCTAATTTGTTGTAATGTTTTTTATTCGTGAGTCGAGACTATTTTAATATCTTTCTCAGCCTTTAAACTAAGATCAAGACAAAGATTTCGTGTTTACCATGTCTGCTAGAAAATCTATTAAAAGAAATTTGCAATTCCTCCTAAATCTGAACCTATTATTTATAATTTAGTTGCATTAGAAGAAGTTTCCAATGTCCTTTAAATGGGAAAGTAATTAAACTAAAATTTAATACCAAAAAACAAGCGTACAGAAAAACTAAAGACTATATAAATTATCTTAATATATTAAGTTATTTTATTCGCATAACATTTCATATAATAATATTTTCTGTATCTAGTTATCTTCATGACCTAATTTCTAATTATCGTATACCATTTCATATAATAATGCTTTGAGAAATCCCTCATTAAATTTAAATAAATACTTTTAAAAAAGTTAACTTATATTAACTATTTTCTTTTTTATAATTAATCTTAATTTTTTTTTTCAACCAGCATTTTAAAATCATTGTTAAATTCACACGCCAAATAATTTAATTCCTTCTATTTAAACATGTATAATAAATTAAGTCTTTGAATTGATCATTTGTCGAACAAGATAAATTTATTAGAATAGGAAACAAATGATATATAAATTCTAATACCATGTGAGACTGATATTAAGTGAAGTTACTCAACATATATATAAATCATATTCTCCAAATTGAGGTGGGCGATGTGGGTCTTCTCAAAACTTTCTTAATACAAATTTTAAAATAAATTAAATGAAATTCTCATATTTGTTTAAACATATTTTATAATATCTTATAATATTTAGAATTTATTATAAATTATTCAGACTATTGAAAATTATAATTGCAATAAATATAATTATAAATAAAAATAAGTAAGAAACCTACACTATCTTAATTTAGATAAATTTAAATATTTATTTTTCTTTGAATTATCATAATTTTATGCTATTATATTTTTAATTACATGCAAGATATTATACATAAAATAGTTGTTTGTATAAGAAAATTGCTTAAAAAATGCTGTGAAGGAGAGATATTTTGACGTATAAAATATATAAATGATTAATATGTGATGTTAATGGCAAGACTAACAAAAGTTAACTTAAACATTAATCTTAGAATTAAAATGAATATTCGTGTAAAATATTTACATTTTTATTACATTAGAAGACCCAAGATAAATAACTTTCTTAAACCACAATTTTAAATAAAGTAGATTAAAATCAATCATATTCAATTCTACCATTTCAAAAGTATATTTATGTTAAAATCTAAACATAATCTCCAATAAATGTAATTAAAGACAATTTGAAAAATATGTTATTTTTTCATGAAATAAAAAAATAAATGAACTTTAATATATTTAGTAAATAGGAAATTGTATATTTTTGTGGAAAATCATAAAATATCTTCATAAATTGATGATGAAATGATTATTTTATAATAAATTAATTAGTATAATACATTTTTACTTATATATATTGATATTTATCACGTTTATATATATATATATATATATATAATATTTATAAATGGTTAAACTCATTATATTTATATTTAGTATATATTATTCAATGAAAATATATTATATTTAATAAAAAATTATTTATTTTTATTGAATGTAGTATATTTATATTAAATATGATAAACGTATATTATATATAAATATGATATACTTAATAAAAATTTATTTATTTTTATTGAATATAGTGTATTTATATTAAATGGCATGTGTTAAATATAAATATAATACGTTCGTTTATGAATATTATATGTGTATGAGAAAACAAGTGTATATATGTGATATTTCTTTTTCAAAAAGTTTACAGATAAACACATCTATCCTTTCATCCATCATATACATATTTTGATTCCTTTTATACGTAAAAAAATGTTAATAAATTTAATTAACATATTATTTTTATTAAATAAGTTATTTTTTGAATAAAATTAAAGTTGTAAATTTAAGAACCATTTTAAAGGATATTTTAAAAAAATTATTAACAAATTTTATATTATTAAATATTTTAAAATTCATGTACATTCTCTTCTGAATTAAAAAATTATTGAAGTAAATTGACATCTTTCTATTAATAACTACATTAAATTAAATATAATACAAATGGTATCAACTAACAGTCCTAAACATGCATTAAGTATAAAAATTTTAAGAATTTCATAGGAAATTACATTTTTTGTTTTTTTTGCATATTACACATGCTCTAAAATTTATTACTATAATGATTTCTTTGAAATATATAGAAAAATTTGACTGGAATAATATTTTATTGGATTATGACATTCTCTTCTTCCATGCAACTTTTAGCAACTCTAATAGTATATCTTAGGCTACACGTAAAATGAAAGTTTGATTGTGAAAATTTTCATTACTTTTAAGTGTTTTTATGTTTTTAAGGAAAGAAAATGCATTTATTGATAAGTTAATTAATCCTAATCTTAAAATATAAGATAATTTTGTATTATGGAGAGATATGGATAAATATGCTGACTGAAATTATAATTTGTTATGTACTTTCATCTATTAATAAATTTGAATTTTAAAAAATAAAAACATTAATCTTATTTATATTAAAAATTTACATAAAATTATATATATAAATTAAATAAAAATAAAAGATTGAAAATAAAATAATAATTACAAATATTAAAAAAATAAAATAATTATAAAAATAAATAAAAATTTATTATAATAAAAACTAAGTAACAGCATTTTAATATCGGAGAACATGGCATTATTTATTTCTCTATAATATCATATTTAATATTTTATCTTAATATTTGATATAATAAAAATTAAAACTTAATTGATATGTTTAATTTTTATAGTAATATTTTGTACATCAATATTTTAAAAAAAATTAAAACATTTACCTAAAATATGTTGTATCTTAATTGATAAATTTTTAATAAGATAGCGACTTGAATCGATCGAAATTCTTGTAACAGAACTTACATTTTAGAAAAAAAATAATTAATCGGATAAAAAATAAAAATTTTGAGACCAATAATTTTTTAAAATATCTTATCAATGAAAAAGAAAACCAAAATATTAACTTTTTTTTTTTCTATTTTAGTTCGAATATCACTTTATTACTCTATTGACAACATATGTCATACAATATAAATGATGTCAAAAATGGTTTTTGATTTTATCACTGATATGTTTATCGTTTGTCATCCAATATAAATGCTGCATTTAAAACTTTCATAAATATTAAGCATTAATGCTGCCATTAACACTTTCATAAATATAAAGCATTAATGCTGCCATTAATACTTTCATAAATTCACTCAAATGCTTACACAATACAGGGATAAGTGTAGCCCTGTGAGTCAAAATTCACATAAATTCTGTGTTTCTCCTCTCAGGGTCAACTCTAAATAAATGCTCTCTTATTAGAGAATAAATCTCCAATTTATAAGATGTTAAAATCATTATTCCTGTTAAGGAGAAACAATAAAATAAAACATGTTTTAATGAAATTTTAGTTATTGCATTATTTTCATCAATTTTTAATATTGCTGTATATTTGAGAGTGAGAAGTTAAAAAAAGAAAATTGATCATTCTTTCATAAATTTAATAATCATAAAGAATTATAAAGAAACTATTTTTTTTCTTTTTCTTTAAAAAACTCAGTTTCAACAGGGATTTTATTCTCTATCAAATCACATTCTGAATCCTAATTGGTAAAGGCCATGTTAAAAGTAATTAAGAAAACAACCATGCTCAATGATTTTAATTATAACCGAAGTAGACCAATGATGTGACATCATGAAATGCTGACAGAGAAGCAACAAAGTACCAAGGATTAAAAATAGAAAACAAAAACAAAACATGATTATTCCACGCAGGTTCCTGTAATTTTGGCACCCTACATCAAACCCAACACATCATCTTCTTTTACATGGAAACATTATTAAGAAAATTTATACAAATTAATTTTAATTTATAAAAACTAGTTTTAGTTCACGAATAATTTATGAAAAATGATTCTAAACATGAACATGTAGTAATACTCTAATGGAATTTTCTGTAGGCCATCTAACCCTCGCCTAACGCCACAAACTCTTATCTCACACATTCAATTAATGCGATTCATTCACAAAACATATTCATTGCAAATCATAACACATGACAAAATTAACCCACTATAAATCGATTACACCTCTTCCCCACACACTTCACCCTTGTCTTGCAATTCAATCTAACGAACCCTTTTGTTCTTCTCTTTCCCTTTTTCACTTTTCCTGCAGAAATAGAGAGAGGAATTGGAAAGGTAGGAGAAGATGAGTTCTGTGTGCATATCAAACTGTGTAAGCGACGCACGTGTGCCGGTGCGTGCGACGTACGTGAATCTCTACAAGTGGCCGGATTCGGACGCGGAGTTCGTGCGTAGAAGGGGCTCGCACGTGTGTGGGCACTCGAGGGTGGTGGATAGCATCTCTTGCAGACAGATGTACCTGCGAAGCTACAAATTTTCGAGGAAAGAGACGGTGCCGGAGAAAACCCAGAAATGTTTCGGGAAAGTTAAGGTGAGAGTGAAGGGAAGGTCTCATCAGATTGGTAGTGGGTTTACAAGGAGAAGAAGGAAGTGTTTGGTTTGGAGGAAAATGAAGGAAATTTCGTACGCTGCTTTGTTTAGGATTTTCCGCAGGTTCTTGTCTTGCGACGCTAGTGTAGATGTTCTCCAAACAAAATCTTGACTTCCATTACTCTCTTCTTTAATTTAAGGTTTCAATTTTCATTTCATCTGCCAAATTCTGTTTTTGTATTCTTATTTTTTTCTTTTTCAGTTTTTTTATTTGTTTTTGATTTGGGTTTGTGATTGTAAGGAGGTTTACTCCGGAGTAGGGAATTAATGTCTCTATGTATCTGTATATTAATTTTTTTATTTGTATGCTGTAAAATATTTTGTTAATTTTCTCTGTTTTATTAGTTTTTTTATTTAATTGTGTTAGTTTAGGTTAAAATATTTTATTAATTAAAAATAAAATAAAATAAATATATTTTATTATATAAATTAATTTTATGAAAATAAATTAAATTTAAAATTCATAATTAATATAACAGGAAAATTTATATTAATAAATTTATTAAATTTGATTGAATTACTTCTTATCATATTGGATCATTTATAGATTATTTATTTATAGATTTATCTTTAAATTGTAACATCTTAATGATATAAAGAGAATATTAGAAATTATATTAATTAAAAAGATATAAATCTATAAATTAATTTTATAAAAATAGTTAAATTTAAAATTTATTTTTAATAATTTTTTATTTTCAATATATATATATATATATATATATATATATATATATTCCCTTCCATGATCAGTGGATGAAACTACCATGTCACAGCTTTTGACAGTCATGATGAACTATTGAAGTTTCTTTTTGGTTTCTTGGTTGGGTCTGTTTTTCTTTTCTGCTAAGTAACAATAGGAAAGGTTTAGGAAGTGGTTTTGCTTTTGCTGCTTACAAAAAGGAAACATGGGTTCATCATTTTCATTTTCTCCATGCTGTTCCATTTTGGAAGCTAGCTATAAAAGTCAATGTACTTTCTTTAAGCTGTTTTTAATATCGATGGAAATTTATTGATAATTAAGAACGAAATAAAAATTATAAGCGAAATGGTCACATTAACTAATATTATATTTTTGTTTATCAATAAAAATTTTAATTTTACTCATTAAATTTAAATTAGATAAATTATAATTTATTTTGTAAATTATATTAATTTTTTTAAAATATAAATTTATAATTTTTTTTTAAATATATGTAGAGTTTAATTATAATTACTTTTAATATTTTAAAATTAAAATAAAATATTATAAAATATTAAAACAATTAATTAATAAATAAAAAATAAAAATATTATATATATATATATATTTAATGGTTTTTAAGTTAACTAATCAATCTAAATAAATTATATAATTGTGAATTTTTTTAAACTAATTTTTTTTTAGTTTCTCTATGTAAATACATTAAAAATAATTTAAACTAAGAAAATACTGAATTAACAAAATAAAAATGTTTCAAAATATTATTTATATAAATATTTTTATTATATTAATTGATTTGAAATATAAATATGAGCAACAAAATTATGTATTTTTAAGAAAATTAATAAATAAATATAAAATTTAAATTGCTTTCAAAATAAAGACTTTTAAATTTAAAGATACAGAAATAATAAACAAAGTTAAACTTATAATATTTGAAATAAAATATCAATTGATGAATATTAAATTATAACAAATAAAATAAAGAAATAAAAATAAATACTAGAAAATGTTAAAACAATTGGAAAAAAATATATAAAAGTAAATTATAAATTATTAAAGATAAACAAAAATTTACAAGTATATTGATGTAAATAAAAAGATTACTTCATTACATTTTAGTACAAATACAATCACAATTATCATTTTGTTTTATTTTTTATCTTATTTATATCAATAATCTTAAAGGATTATTATTATTAAAAATAAAATTATAATATATTTAACTTTTTATTACATTTTTCATTATTTGTGGAGAATAAAAGTCTATAACTTCTAACTTCAGTTGTAATTATTTTTTGACAGATATATATCTTCATAACTTTTCGTTCCATATTTCCTTTTTCAATATAATATAAATTTTATGAATTTTCATCGAATAATGATTACAATAAGCTTTTTTATTATATTTTTCTCTCAGATTTTTTTTTCTTTTTTTACTTTAATACTATCTTTTATATTTTTATACTATAATAATGAATAAACGTAATAAAAAAATTATTATCTTATTTCTTCAAAAGATATTGAATATTTTATTTATTTTAAATTTTTTATTTTTTCAATTTTTAATATTATATATATATATATATATATCATTAAATAAGATTATTTTAGTACAAATATAAAATATATTTTTTAATAACGGTAAATTTTTACATATATATTTAATTATTTTATATTATAAAAATTTAATTTAAATTTAAGTTATATATATAATTTTTTATATAATTATATATATATATATATATATATTATGATAATTTTATACATATTATGAAAAAATATATTTAATTATATTATATTAAAGATTGAAAAAAAAATTATTATAATTTTATATTAATTTAAATATATATTTAATTTTTTATATACCTCTATTACATATATTATTTCAAATGGCAATGATTTAGATGTTTAATTTTTTATAAAACAAATTATTATAAATAACATAAAAATATTTTATAAATAACACAAAAGGATTTATAAATATAATTAATATTTGATTTTTTTTTCTATTCATAAATATAAAAAAAATTATATTAATACATTTTATTTAATATGATTATTAATTATAAAATAATTATTTTAAAGATCATAAAAAATGAAAATGACATACAAGTTAACTAAATATTTCAACTCAAATAATTTCGGATTTTGGCCCATCTCGTATAATCTATAATCTGAGTACGCCTTAGAAAGCCTTAGAAAGGACGGGATGAGCTCATTCGCATATGTCTATATATAAATAAATACAATTAATATTTAATTTATCTAATTTAATTATTATTGAATATAGAAAAAAAATTGAAAAATATGAGCTTAGAATAAAAATAATATGAAACTATTGAAAATAAAAAATATAAAATTAACGTATCTAACTGTGTTCAGTGTTATAATTATTATAATTATCAAGATTGGGGTCACTTTGCAAAGGAGTGTAAGAACCCGAAGAAACCAAGAGCCAGAAATGATGAGGCTAGAATGACAAAAGAAGAAAACATAGATGATGAACATGTTCTTCTGATGGTCACCATGGCAGTAAAAGGTAAATCAGAAGGTGACTCTGGTTGGTATTTGGATACCGGATGCTCAAACCACATGACTGGCAGGAGGGATTGGCTAGTTGACTTGGATGATAGGGTCAAAAGCAAGGTAAAATTCGCTGATGACAGCATGATGAGGGCTGAAGGTATTGGTAAAGTCCTCATACAGAGGAAGGATGTCAAGGATTGCTATATCTCAGAAGTTCTCTACCCAACATGAAAAGCAACTTATTGAGCATAGGACAACTGCTACAGAAAGGGTACAGGGTGATCATGGAGGACAATGTTATGAAACTGTTCAGCCAGTCAGGAAGGCTAGTATTGAAGGCATCACTGTTAAAGAACAGAACATTCAAGATTGATATACAGGTGCAGGGAAATCAGACATGTTTGAACTCAGCGACTGAGAATGAAAGCTGGTTGTGGCACCAAAGTTATGGCCACCTCAACTTCAAGTACCTGAATTGGCTCAGCTCAGAAACTATGGTAACTGGAATTCCCTCTCTTCAAAAAAACTCAACAGATCTGCAGTGAATGCACTATTTCTAAACAAGTCAGAAAGTCCTACAAGCACACTATACCAACCAAAACTTCAGCAGCCTTAGAACTGGTATCCTCTGATGTATGTGGTCCTTTTGAAGCAGAATTACTAGGAGGAAATCAGTACTTTGTTTCCTTCCTAGATGATTACAAAAGAAAGGTTTGGATCTATATCATAAAGAAGAAAAGTGATGTGTTCGAGGTGTTTAAGAAGTACAAGACAATGACTGAGAAAGTGTCAGGAAAGAAGATACAGATGCTAAGGACTGATGGGGGAGGAGAGTATGTCTCCAACAACTTCAAATCATTCTGCAGTGAAGAAGGAATAACACATGAAGTGACACCTCCGTATACACCCCAACACAATGGGGCTGTAGAAAGATTGAACAGGACACTTCTTAATATGACAAGAAGTATGCTAAAGGGCTTTAATTTGCCAAAAGCATTCTGGGGAGAAGCAGTAACAGCAGTTGCATATCTCTTGAACAGAAGCCCTTCACATAGACTGAAGAACATCACATCTGAGGAAGCTTGGTCAGGTAATAAGCCAAATGTTTCAAATCTCAGAGTTTTTGGATGCATTTGCTATAAACATGTTCCAGACCAACTTAGGAGCAAACTTGATGATAAAGCAACACCAATGATCTTGATTGGTTACCATTGTACTAGAGCCTATAGATTATATGATCTAGTGACAAAGAAGATTCAGGTTAGCTGTGATGTAGTATTTGATGAAAGGAGAGGTTGAGACTAGCAGAACAAGAATAGTACAAGGAATGCAACTAGTTGGTTCAGCTCTGAAGGGAGAGAATACAAAGATGCTGATGACCCTGATATCAATGCAAACATTGTTGAAATCCAGCATCATGATTCAGAGATTGAAGCAAATCAAGATCAGAGACCCAAAAGAAGTAAAGTTGCAAACAAAAGGCTAGCTGGATATCAGATCTATCCAGATAATGCAGTTGATGAGGATGGTAACCTTGAGGAGGAAAATGCTGCAGATGTAGAAGAAATGGTTCACCTGGCACTATCAGCAGAATCGGAGCCCATTAATTTCAGTAATGCAATAAGGAAGCCTAAATGGAAACATGCAATGCAGGAACAAATTGATTCAATAGAAAGGAATCAAACTTGGCAGCTGTGTAGTCTACCAAGTGGAAAGAGGCCAATCAGTTTAAAATGGATCTACAAAGTGAAGGAGAAGCCTAATGGTGAGATTGCCAAATACAAGGCAAGGTTGGTTGCAAGAGGGTTCTTGCAAAAGGAAGGTGTGGACTTCACTGATGTCTTTGCCCCTGTAGCAAGGATAGAAACAGTAAGGTTGATTGTGGCAATTGCAAGTTATAAAGATTGGCCAATTCACTAAATGGATGTCAAGTCAGCCTATGGCTGGTTTGATGAGGAAGTTTTTGTCACTCAACCCCCCGGATTTGAAGTCTCAAACCAAGAAAATAAAGTGTATAAACTGAGGAAGGCTCTCTATGGGTTAAGACAATCTCCAATGGCATGGAACAAGAGGATTGATGGCTACTTGGCTCAACTCAAATTCATTAATTGCAAGCATGAGCATGGAGTATATGTGAGATACAGATCTGAGGCTGAAGTGCTAATAATCTGCCTTTATGTTGATGATTTATTGATAACTGGATCAAGCTTACATGAGATTGAAGACTTCAAGAAAATCATGAAAGAGGAGTTTGAAATGACTGATATGGGAAAGTTGACACACTTTCTGGGCTTTTAATTTGAGTACACTCCACAAGGGATCTTCTTACACCAACAAAAATATGCAAGGGGTATCTTGGAGAAGCTTGGAATGGCTGACTGTAATCATGTACTCACTCCGGTAGAAGTAGGAACTAGGCTTGAGAAAGAAGGGGATGAGAGGAAGGTAAATCCAACTCTCTACAGACAGATCATTGGGTCACTGAGGTACTTGACCAACAGCAGACCCGATATCTGCTATGGAGTAGGGCTTGTTAGCAGGTATATGGAGAGCCCGAGAACTTCACACATGTGTCAATATCCAATTTGGTCTGGGGATTATATTTTTTTAAAAATAAATAATAAATAAAAAAAATTGAAAAAATAAAAAGGTAGAAAAATATATATTATTATGTTTGAAAAATGCTAAAAAAATATAGGATAGTATTTTATAGATATATAAAAAATATTATTTCTAACACATTTTTTTTTAAAAAAAAATTTATAATAAATAAATAAATATAAAAAGAGGACCCCAAATAAAAAAATAAAGTATAGATAGAAAAAAAAAGGGGAACCCAAATAAAAAAATGAGGTATATAAAAAAAAAAGACCCAAACCAAGGAACCTTGGCCCAAAAGAAAAAGCCCTAATTTTTAACCTAAGAGTAACCCTAAAAGTAAAAGCATGGGCAGGGTGGCTGTAAATTGACACACAAGAAAAGGGGCACACGAAAAACAGGAGAGAACAGAAGAAAAGGAAAGAGGAAAAGAGAGAAAAAAAAAAAGCAAAAAAGAAGGGAGGAGAGGAGAAGGAAAAGAAAAAAAAGAAAGAAAAAGGGAGCACCGGAAAAGAGGAGAAGAAGCAGGAGATTAGGAGGATAGAAGATCAAAGGTATTATTTCTTAGTTTTTTTTCATACTTTATTATTACTGTTTTACACTTGGTGCGTTTATGATTTTTTATGGGTTTTGGAGTGTGTATTTTGATTTGCAAGTTTCGCCACGCGATTGCACATTCTTTCCTCTATTAACTTCATGTTGGGGTGGTAGCAAATAGTCTCTCACACCTAAGAGAACGTGATTTGAACAAGGAGTGTGCGTTCATGTGGGCAATCCACATTGCAATATTATATGCTTTTAATCACAACATGCTTCCTGGAGCATCCAATTTATCCCCTTACTTTATGACACTAATGAGTGGATGTCTTGCTATTATATCTGTCAATGTAGTCATCGCATTTTATATATTTGGCAATGAGAGAACCTGCAGATAAACACGATTTGCGGATTATATTTGCTTTATTTTACTTTATTTTAATGTTGGTATGAGAGGTTTTGCGAAATGGTACCCACATCCAGTATCGAAACGGTGGGTTTCTAATTATCAGAAGGATTATGAAAGTGTGAGTGTGGGGGACGATGACGTGGCATGGTGGGGAAGTTTTTTTTAGTTTATTTATTCATTAGTTTATTTATTTATTTTTATTTTTTATTTATTTTTATTTATTTTTTATTATTATTTTTTATTTTAAAATTTAATTTAATATTTTGCCTAACCCATAATTTATTTGATATTCAATATGTCGCTATAGTAAAAGGGGATAATTATGTTGAATTCGAATTATATATATGATTGCACACGTCATTGTATATTTAGTATTCAATTATATAAAAATAATAATTTTAATACACTAATCTCGAATAATAATCGTAATATACTAATTTAAATTAAATAGATTTTTCTAAATACTAAATTATGATATCGATATTATATCAGTTTATCTTAAGAAGGGTAAGGGTTAAGTATGATCACACGCATCATCTTATACCTCATATCCTATCTTTTATTAGAAATTTAAATATATATATATAT
>BDMB01000040.1:316279-422532 GCA_016859785.1 Macrotyloma uniflorum
TTGCATATTTAATTGAAAGGTAACCGTCTTAAGACGGACGTTGTAGGGTGCTAATACCTTCCCTACACGTAATCGACTCCCGAACTCATTTTTTTTGTTTCGAAGACCATTTTAGTTTTTCCATAGTTTTCCTTAATAAACTATGGTGGCGACTCCATTGTTCTCCTAAAAAGGGTGAATTTCTTTTTACGTTCGCCGGTCCCGTCGTGACCCCGGTTGCGACAACATGCTTGCAGTAAAACGAGTACTAAGGTACATCAAAGGAACTGCAGATTATGGGGTGCTCTATCCTAATCATAAGTACTGTCCTGAAGCAGATATAATAGGATTCACTGATGCTAGTTGGAGAAGTGATGTTGATGATGGAAAGAGCACAGCAGGGCAGGTGTTCATGTTTTGCAATGCACCAGTTTCGTGGAACTCAAAGAAGCAACAAGGAGTGTCCATGTCAATATGCGAAGCTGAGTACATTGCAGCAGCATTAGAAGCATGTCAAGCAACTTGGATGAGGAATCTCCTCTCAGAACTGAAGCTAAGGAAGAAGAAAGCAGTGACGCTTTGGATAGACAACAAATCAGCCATTAGTTTGGCTAAGAATCCTGTTACACACGGGAGAACCAAACTTATTGACACTAAGTTTCACTACTTGAGAGACCAAGTAGGTAAAGGAAGAATAGAAGTTTATCACTACAGTTCCAATGATCAGAAGGCAGATATGATGATAAAGGCTTTGTGTCCAGCAAGGTTCAAGCATTGTAGAGAGATGCTTGGAATGAGAAGCATAAATGAACTGAATTAGGGAGAGTGTTAGAAGTAATTCAGTTTCTGTTGTAATTGGCTTTGTTAATTGTCAATGTGTTAGAAAGTAGTTAGGAGGACTGGATAGCAAAGGTAAGAGAATTTTTCATTTTTACTAATTAGTCCTTAAGTAAAGCCTATATGTACATTTGTTGATTGCTAATCAAGCAATCCCAATAATAATACCATTTTTCACTTCCAAAAGCTCTCTATTCTCTCTATTCTCCCAAATCCCTAAATCACAATTTCTCTGTGTGTGTGCTAAGAATCAAGTCTAATAATGAGTAAGGGAATTAATTAAATATGGATTTGAATATATGTATCATCGCGATGAGAAATATAACTAAGGTCATCTTTAGCCGAAAAGTAGTGAATAATGTTTTTCAAACTTTGAAAGCTTTTTTACTTATGTTTTATAAAATGCAACAATAAGAAATGTATAGAATAATTACTAAGTGATAGTGACAATAGATTTTTAATAATAATAATATGTAAGTACATAATATAAATTAATTTAAATAAGATGAAAATTTAAGTAATAAAAAATGAAAATTATTTAGTTAAATTTTAAAAAAAATATATAAATAAAAAAATTAAATCTTTTCTCCTACGTTATTAAAAATAATCATTTCTTTGAAAACTTTTTTATGAACTTTATGTTTTTTTTTTTAATTTTTTCTTACATCATTTATTTTTTTCAAAATTTGAAGGTATTAAATTAAAACTTAAAAAAAAAAAAATTATTTTTAAACGATTGAAATTTTGATTTTGGTAAATTTTAAGTACTTTAAGTTAGAGTTGGTTACATGTGGATCCTAAGTCCCATGTATCTGACTTTTCTCATATCAATATGAATCTATCATAACTTAGGTCATTAGTAATGCGTTTGATTTGTGGATCATGTCGATGAGGCATTCTTAACATGAACATGACCCGTTAACATGTAACCCAATCTAGGTTCAATAACTTTGCTAATCAAGGTTCAACATATTAACAAATGGCCTAATCTAGACCCAATTTAGACTTAACAATCTTGTTAACCTGGCTTTGATACTAGGTAAAAAGTGATTATAGACTTATCTCACCCTCAAAACTAGTTCAGAAGATGAGGTTTACTCCTCATCTATATATTATATTTAGACCTCATCTTTAATGCGGGATCTCCCCCAACAGTTGATAATCTAATATGGAAAACTAATAGATTTTGATGGATTAGTTGAATTGAGTAACATGTCGAATGATTAGTGTGATTTTGGGATTTTGACTTGTATGCTTGTTTGATTTGCTTGGATATGATTGAATTTCATAATAGTACAAATTTGAGTTCGATGTGGTTTTGAAATTTTGATTCAACTGATATTTGATTGATTTAATTATCTTGTGAATATGGGTTGAACTATGAAATTATGTACGACTACTTTGAGTTACTTGGTCTATCATTTTACGAAGAAGGTATGAAATAAACCACTTTAGAAACCTTAGATGTTTAAAAATGATGATTTGGATCAAGGGAGTCAATGTTCCTTTTTCTACAAAATTTATAATCTACATAATCCTTTGAGTAGATTTGAGAATTTGTTGAGCAAAATGATTCTAGTAACTTTTGAGACTAAATTTGTTGAGTGTAAGAAAATTTCATTGAGTGGAATTGGCTCCAATTTGGGACTATTCTCGGGTCTGAATCCGTTGAGCGGAATTGACTTTCACTGAGTGGATCCTGATTCCATTGAACGGATTTGCCCTACAGCTAGAAAGTTATGTCAGTTTTAATTGGACTGAGACTATGAAATATATTATTGTGATTGTAAGGAATAATGCATGATGAATTGAAATTAGCATTGAGGCTTGTGAAACTCTTATTGAGAGGAGGTTCTGTTATATGTTAGAATTCATTTGAATGTTTAACTTAGTGCGTATGAATTTAAGGATATGGTATGAGATATCCAGACTTTCATGATAATTTAAGTCATATAGACTAAGATTAAGATGTCATATACTGAAAGTTGATGGAGACTTTATCAGTTGCTCCTAAAAGACAATTGATTGAAGTTATCCTAATATGGTATTGGTTGTGGGGAGATGAAGAATGATCATAGTCTTTAAATATGAATCAGGTGTTAATATCAGATATCTGAAATCCATTAGTCTTTCGGAAGTCGTTCCTCTTATTATAATTGTGTGTAAATATGTAAAATTTTAAATAAATCTTTATACTTGATATATAAGTTGTATTGTGTAACCATTAACATATATTGATGTAATGTGATTCTAACCTCTCCATATATATTAAGTGTAAATATATGTGTTTGTTGTATTTGTGTATTTGTATTTTTTATTATTAATAAATTTTAATATTTATATTAATTTTAAAATTAATATATATTAATTTAAGAAATAATTAATCAAGGGAAGGATAAAACTTTTATAGTATTTATTTGAATAATTATTTTGAGTGAAGTGGATGATTATTATATTAGTTACTAATTTATATTTTTATTAAATTATTATTATTATCATTTAATAAATAAATAAAATAGTTTTATTAAAAAAAAAAAAGTTATTAAAAATAAAATCCTTTTTTATAATGATGACTATATTACAATACAGATGATAATTAGTTGAAATATATTTTAACATAATGTATTGATCGTAGTTAGATAAATAATTAATATTTTTAACAAATAAATTAATATTTATACAAAAATAAAAAAATATATAATTTAATTATGTTTTTAGTTCCTAAACTTTAGAATAATTAATTTAATTTTTTTTATTTCTCAAATTTAATAAAATATATTTTAATCTTTAAATATTAAATTTGAAAGAATAAAATCAATTTAAATTTTTTTTATTATAATAATTCAAATATGATATATAAAGATTAAAACGATACTTTTCAATTTTAAGAGATTAAAATAATTTTTTTAAATTTTGAAAAACTAAAATTAAAGTTATTTTAAATTTCAAAAATTAAAAATATAATTATACTTGGTATGGAGTTGGAAAGGACATAACTCCCAAAGCGAGACTATGTGTTGAAAGAATTTCGATTACTTTGATTCTGAATCCTCATCGCATTTTCTTTCTTTTCAAAATTGTTCATTGATAATATTTTTACAGAGAAGTTATGATAGAAGATAAGAAATAAAGATTCAAAGAATTAATATTTAAAAAAATAAAAATAAAATAATAATTATCAAATTTATTTACAATTTTACAAAAAAAAAATATATATAGAATAGAATCATATAAAATATAAGATCACACTAAAATACATACAATTTAAAGAGATCACAAAAACAATTTATTCTAATGTGATAATAAAGGAATTATAGATATCAACACGTAAGTTTTGCAAATTAGTTTTTTTTTACCCATATTATCCTAAATTTGGAGTCCTACCCAAAAAGGAAGGAGTTAAAAGAAAGAGTTCGTTACTACTTATTCATTATATTACAAGAAAATATAATATTATCAGCTATAAAAAAATTTCAATAAATACTTAAATTTATATACTGAAAAATTATTATGAAAATTGGTAAGTATTAACAACAATCAGTGAGTCTATGATTACCGAAAGATATATCTATAAATAAATTGAAAGAGTGAAAAAATTTGAGTTTATTATCCATATATATTTGGCGAATCACTCATAAATAAAATAAATGACTGAAAATATTTGTTATTATTAATGGTAAATTTTTTTGTTAATATATTAAAAAATAATATATATATATATATATATTACAAAAAAATTCATCCATAATTTGCTTTTATTTTAACATAAATTATCTTATATATTTAGCAATTCTCAAATTCATATATATTAGCAATTCAAAAATTAGAATACGCACAATATGTAATACCCATATGACTTAAAAAAATCCATAAAATATTTATAAACTATTATATATATATATATATATATATATTAAAAATCAAATATCTTATCTTCCAAACTCATCAATTTAACAATTAAATATCTAAAATAAAATAATAAAATTGTAAATATTATTTCTAATAATTTAAATAATCAAGACAGGATTATGGTTGTTGTCGATTTTTCTACTTTTAATTATTTTGTTGTTAGTTTTATTAAAGTTGTTGGTTTTGTTGATTATGTTAATATCAAGATAGAGAAAAAAAAAAGACTTAAGTTGCTTCAACAAATTATTGAAAAAGTGAGATTGATATAAGAGAGGATGAAGACTTCTCAGAACTATCAAAAGTCTTATGATGATCAAAGAAGATGACATTTGGAGTTTGAGGCTGAAGAACATATATTTTTTAGAGTCACCTTGATGATTAGTGTAGGAAGGGCTATCAAGTCAAAAAAGTTGACTCGTAAGTTTATTGAGTCATATTAAATTTTGAGGCGAATTGGTCTAGTGACTTATGAGTTAGCCCTACCTTCCCTTTTGGCCAAATTTCATAACGTGTTCCATATTTCTCAACTTAAAAAGTATGTGCTCAACCCAACCATTTCCTATAATTTGAAGAGATTGAAGTCGGGGATGATCTCTCCTTTAAAGGCACTCCAGTTCGGATTGAGGATAGAAAGTCGAAGGAGCTTTGAAGCCAAATCATTAGCTTGGTCAAGGTAGTTTGGAATGTGAGGAGCGATGATTCTACTTGGGAGTTAGAGGATGAGATAAGAAAGACCTACCCTTACCTTTTTGCTTGTAAGATCAATTTTTGTGGACAAAATTTTTTGTAATTAGGGAGATTGTAAAGACATAGTAGAAATTAGTTTAATTGAGATGAAAATTTTAATTTGTAAAGGATGTTAAATTTTTAAAAAGAGTATAAATAGAAAATTAAACATTTCATCCTTCATTATTTTAAAACAACTATCTCTATATAACCATTTTTCTCTAAAAACCTCTATCTTCTCTCTAACTTTTCTACCTTTCCTTTCATCTTTTTCAAGATCCGAACATACCTCGTTGGAGCTCTTGAAGAGATGATCAATTCTAATCGATAGATTTTCAATTTGGGTAAGTTTTTAGTTATCTAAGTCGCCTTTATGGGCTATATTAAGATGGAATGCATATAGTTCTTCTTCTTTTTGCATGTGGGGGTTTTTCTCATCAATATGAGTCTAAGTTAGCTTACTATAATGATGAGTTTGATTTGTTGTCAGGTATTGTTGGGAAATCCCACATTGACTAAAAATAAGGCCGAACTATAGTATATAAGTGAAGTGTAAACCTCACCTCATGAACCGGTTTTGAGGGTGAGTTAGGCACTGATAATCACTTTCTACATGGTATCAGAGTTAGGTTAACAAGATTGTTGGGTCTAAATTCGACTATTTGTTAATATACTGAACCTTGGTTGACAGGTTGTTGGGCCTAAATTGGGCCACCTATTAATAGATTATGATCCCCTTCTACATGGTTTAAGGAGCCCTCATGGTTAACAAAGTTCTTAACGGGCCGCTATGTATAGGGTGTTGGGAAATCCCACATTGACTAAAAATAAGGCCGAACTATAGTATATAAGTGAGGTGTAAATCTCACCTCCTGAACCGGTTTTGAGGGTGAGTTAGACACTGATAATCCCGTTTTTCATGAATGCAGCATCCAAAATTTGCATGCACCAACTTGAGGGGGGTGTTGGGCTGAGATATTATTTTGAGAAAAATCTGTGATTGGGCAAGAATTATGTAATCTAATTATGTACGTAATGTTATCATTATGTACATAATATTCTTAGCAAATTTATAAGAAGAAAATATAAAAAATAATAAATGATAGAAATAATGCACATATAATGTGCAATAATATATTTGTATATATATTCATTTGAGAATGATGAATAAGACAGAACAATATTCTATTGTGTTCTGACAGGTATTCATAGAGCAAGTTAGAACATTTGGAAGTCATCTCATTTAGAAGTAGAAAGGAGTACTTGAGCCAAAATCAAGTAAGGGAAGCTATAGTCTTGGATTCTGTTTTATAGAGCCATAGGGTAGAAGGCTTAAATGTTAAGGTGACTTGGTCACTTAGGTTTAGTTCCTTGTAGAACTTTAATCTGATTTGGAATACATATGAATTGAGTAGCTTGATTGAGTAACATGTTAAGTAAATGGTTTGGTTTTGAAATTTTGACTTGTTGTGTGCATGTTGTGTTGTATGGATTGAGCTCATACTTCATGATTTTATAGAATTGATTTCTTGGATAAACTGGTTGAGATTTGGTTAAATTGTTTTAACAATTATGTTTGAGTTAGGAAATTTTTTAGAAGAACTACCTTGACTCACTTGATTCCCCATTTTATTGAAAAGGCATGAAATAAACCATTTTAGAATATTTTAGATGTATCAAAATGATGATTTGAATCAAGTGAATCAGGGTTCCTTCTTTTGTAGAATCTCTTATCTGCATAATCAACTGAGCGAATCTGGATTTTTGTTGAGTGGAATGACTCTAGTTACTGTCGCGTTCAAATCTGATGAGTGTAGGGAAATCTACTCAACAGAATGGCTTTAGTGGCTCTTAGGTTCAAATCCATTGAGCGTAAGATACTTTCGCTTAGTGGAATTGGTTCCAAATTTGGATTGTTCTTGGGTGTAAATCTATTAAGCGAATTTGGTCTTTGTTGAGCAAATGTGCCGTACAGTTGGAAGGTTATTTGAGTTTGAGTTATATTATAATGACATGTATGATTATGGAATTGTATGAGATGATGCAAGATGAGTTCAAGATGGTAATGAGCCTAGTGTAACTCCTTATGAGAGGAGATTTAATTATATGCTTAAGAATATTATATAATTTGTAACTTAGGGTGTATGCATTTAGGGATATGGTATGGGGTAGATAAAGACTTTATTGACATTTTAAGTCACATAGACAAAAATTTCATGTGAAAACTTTGCCAATTGTTCCTTAAAGTAGATGAGGCTCGGAGGGGACAATTGGTTAAGGCTACCCTGATAATATGATGCTTGTTGTGGGGATAAGCTGAATGACCCTAAGATGAAAAAGACTCAAAAGGTCGGCCTGTAGGCCCATGGTCCTTAAGCTTTCATCAAGTGTCAGTCCTACATATTCAAAATCTATATAATCTTTTAGAAGTCATCTGTCTTATTTGTAATTATGTTTGAATGTGTAAAGCCTTAGGTAAGTCCTTACACTAATATGCAAGCTTACATTGTGTGATTTATAAAATTTGAAAATTTTAGATATTTTACTTATATTTTTTATTAGCTTACCCTTTTTTCTGTTGTCTTTTGTTTATTTAATTGTTATAATCGTATTTTTTACATAATAGCAAATAACAGATCTATAGGAAAACCCACTATAGAGCAAAAGTAGAATAGGTGTAGACCTATTATAAATAAGTAGTATAGATAGAGTACTTAAAGTACTTGTATACATTTGAAGAAGTTGGAGAACTATGTAATAGAAGTAATAAGCATTTAATTTAGTTAAGTACTTGGACAAATAGATTTATTCATATCTTTAGCATTAGTATTTTGGATCGTTACATTTAGTTGTATAAAAACATAAGTACTACCTAGGATAATGGGTTTGTCTTGTTAGGTTGAGTGAATGATATAATGTATCATTTCTTGATGGTATTTTTCTCTTCTAACCTCTTTTCTTGTGATTGTCTACGATGACACCTAGACCACTTACTCCGCCTCCCCCTCCTCCACAAGGTTACTTGAGCCACATAATATGGGTTATAGAGATCATAACTTCCATATCCAACAACAAAATCTCACCATGGCCTAACAACATCAAGCGACCATCCAAGAATTGTAGGCCACTAGGGTTGCAATTGCATCTTCCCAATCTTAAGAGTACTAAAGGTTGGTTAATTTCATGAAGTAGGGATCCCCTAAGTTTAATGGGAACTTTAGCCCCAATCAACCATTGGATCCAGGAATTAGAGAAGATCTTTAAGACAACCTCATGCCCTAAAGATGAAAAGATTATTTTTACTACCTACTTATTATCTAAAGAATTTGAGTTCTGGTGGCAAGGAATGAAACAAATGATGAAAAATAGAGATGAAATAATGGATTGAGAGAACTTTTGTATGCAAGAAAACTTAATTCCTCAAGTTAAAATAGGAATATTTGTCAGTGTAAAAATATGTTATAATTGTATTTTTTATATGAAAACAAATAACAAGTTATGAGGAAAATCTATTATAGAAAATCCACTATAGAATAAAAGTATTATAGGTATAGATTTATTTAATAAGTAATGTAAATAGATTAGTTAAAGTATTTGTGAAGAAATTAAAAAATATGTAATAAAGATAGTAATTACTTTCTGAATAACTAAATTTATTTATATCTTTAACATTAGTATTTTTGGATCCTTATATCAATAAAGAAAAAAATTATATAAATATAATAAGTGTTTGAGAAAATTGAAAGTGACAAGTGAATATCACATTTCTTGCCTTACTTATTAAAAATTATTGCTTAATTAATTAAATGATAATATTTACTAATATATATATATATATATATATATATATATATATAATGGTTATGAATTTACTCTTTCACAAGTTACAAATAATGTTTCAATATACATGAATAAAAAAATCTAAATTGCCGTGCATCAGGTCTAGTACATATTTTCCTTTAAATGTAAATATGAAGTGAAATACTTAGTAGTTTACTCTATCCTACCTATTAACATTTTATCACCCCTTTTCAAGATGCCAATTTTATGGGCTAACTTGCAATGCTCTATATACAATGTTCAACAATTTCAATTTTTTTCAAATTAATATATTATCAATTGAATATACGTGTAAAAATTCATTCCCAGAAGACATATCCTTAATATAATGTATATTGAATGTATTTTATCAAATGACATTTATTTTTTTATCCTATTTATTTCTAATCTACTCATCCTTAAAATAAATTTTATACTAACGAAAAGTAAAAGTTAGATAAATAAGATAAATTAAAATAAAATATAATACACTAAATTTAAGTTTTAATATTTTACCTTTTTATTTATATTCAATATGACTATTTACCTTATAAAAAATTCAATTTAACTAATTATTTATTTAATTTTAAGATAATCGTTACATCAGTATAATTTAAACAGCATTCTTTAACATCCACACAACACACAAATATTTGATTACAACTTGAAAATATTTTATTATCATGCATCCTTATATAAAAAATTTAACTTTCATTTATAGCTAGCAAAATGTGTAAACCACAAAGTGCAAAATCTAGGTTTTAACCATTATTATATTTTTATAAAAATTATTGAAAGGGTTAATTCTAAACAAATAAAAGTATCAAATTAAACTAAATAAAATAAATAAATCACAATAAATTTGAATGAAATAATAAAAAAGACTAAAACAGTAATTTATCTTATAATATAATTCTCTTTAAATATTTAAAAAATAAATAAAAACAGGTTTCTTCAGAAAATAAAAATAATATGCACAAATTAAAAATAAAATTTTTTAAAAATTATATGAAAAAGCTTCTACTAATTAAATTTTGTATAAACTATTTTTGATTTCTTAAATCTTTTTATTTCCTAAAAAATTGTATAGAAAAATTTATCGAAATACAACCATAATAGTAAATTATGTCATGGCCCTAAATTTCCCACAAACAGATACTGCAAAGAATGATTGTTCAAGGATACAACCAAACCATTTCTTCCGTTTTCTCTAACAAGTCCATTACGAATCCACTAGAAATATCAGATCCAAGCATTGCAAAAAAACTGTACCCACAATATTAAACAGCAAAATAACTTGGACCCATATTACTATTCTTCTAAGGAAGGTTATTTTCTCAACCATCGGAGAGACCTTTTGCACTCAAAAGGATGCATCATCTAAATAAATCATTTAACTTCTTTTGAACACCAAATATTTATCAGGACGACTGACAGCATCCAGATTACCCCTAGTGCAGTTAGAAAATCCCATTATAAAGCCTACATCAGTCAAAAAAAGTATTTGACAATTAAATATACAAAACATTGTCGTCATGACATTCAAACGTTGGCAATAATATAGGCTAACTTCAAAACCAAAAGCATGAGTGTATCAAGTTCAATGAAAGAGTAAACGGGTGCACCAACACAGATAAACTGTATCTCGGCCTCAAAAAATTCATACACTTTTGGGTTGCATCAACAAACTTCAAGAACTAGAACTATACTCTGTTTCTGCATGAGAGAAGATTAGATCCTCACGCAGAACTAGAACTACATTCCATTCAATTTATACTGCTGAAGAAACACTACGAATACCAGAACAAGTATGATGGAAAAGCCAATGGCCAACCTTTTACAACGCAGGTCGGGCTTTTTTCCCAAACAAGGTAAAGTTCACTGAGATGAGAACAATCATAACGTGATTAGTTCTAAATTGAGGTTTCAAGCGGGAACTCTTCATTAAGTATCGATTTTATATGACTCTGCACAGTATATTTCAAACACTAAACACAACAGCATTTCTAGCACATCTTTCACAAAAAAGAACAATACCAAGAGCGAATAAAAATCATACATACATTTAATACGTAACTAGTTAGGCAGTATAGTTAAACCACAAAATCCCGCACTTGCCCATCATTGAAGTCTTGCTTGCTTCTGAAAAAGAAATGTGGAGCCACGTATTACTCTGTTCAATTGCATCCTTCACTTGCTCAAATATCAATTTTCTCCCCAGTCATCCACGAATGCAACCATGTTGCACTGATAAGAAAACATCAAATACCTTGTAAATTAGATCTAAAAATAAAATAATAACATAAATCATGACAGAAACACCTTTAAACATAGAAGGAACTCACGAAAAAACAAAAAAGGAAGCCATACTATTTAGGTTTACTTATATTTTTAATCCCTGAAATGTCGGCCAAATTTAAAAATGTTTATTCAATCCCTCAAAAAGGAGAAAATATTATTTTAATCTTTAAACATCAAATTTAAGGGACTAAAATGAGATTTCTAAAGCTGTTTTTAGTCTTTCAAATTTTATATTTAAGGACTAAAACCATATTTTACTAAATTTGAAAGATTAAAATGAACTTTTTTAAATTTGAGGGACTGAAAAATGATTTTTCCCCAGATTTCAGAAACTAAAAAGATAATCAAATCTACTATTTAATATAAACCCAGATGCAATTGCTAGCTTAAAATGTCAACCCTAAACAGAAATAAAGAACAGCTAGAAAGGTTGAGAGTGTGCATACGAAAATTTTATTGAACTAAGAATAGTGAAAAAGCTCGTTTTAGCCATGCAGTACAATCAATCATAAGGGGAACACAGAAAATTCAGTCAAAAGAAGAATGATGAATAGCAAAACAACCCAGTAACAACTAAGGGTGTACAATACAGCTCCTAGAGTGAAATTGGCATTAGAGCGAGAACATGATCACACTTTTCCTTTTGTTCTATTCCGCACAATACATTTATCAGAGCATTACAAACATAAACACAAAAACTTAACATACAGACACAGCATTCCAGTATTGACACATCTCTAACAGTAGATGTAGCAACTATCAAGTAGCAACAAAGTGATCGAAGAACCTGATATAAGTCAGTGGGTTTGTTTCAAAGCTCAAATTCTTCGTCCCTGAGGGCAATCTCCGCGGCCTCTTCTTCCTCCTCATCGAGCACAAAGTACTCATTCCTCTCGACAGGCCTAAACATGTAGAACATGACAACATAAAAGGCGAGGCTAGCAGTCTCCTCAGCGAGATTGCTCACCCACTGGTACTTATACGCGGCAATGGTTTTAAGCGCAAAGACAACAATGCGAGTGAAGTACAAGTAGCCAATGACAACGATGTAGAACTGTCTGAAGAGGGTTAACTTGGCGAGGTTCCTGGCGGCTTTACCGTCGGTTTTGGAGGTTTCCCTGAGAGACCTAATGGACCAGACGATAGGGAAGATGATGGCGCAGCAGCAGATGATGTCAACGAGCAAGAAGACCTGGTTCCAGGTGACCCAGTCCTTGATGAAGGGGCCGGTTTCGCCGATGACGACGGAGGCGACGTTGGCCAGGAGCTGGAGGGGGATAACGATCATAAGGACCTTCTTCTCGCGCTCCTGGAGGAAGGGTTTGAGGAAGGACCAGCCGGTGCCGACGAGGACGATGACGGTGAAGAGGAGGACGACGCGGATGAATTGGAAGATGTAGAAGAGGACGTCCCAGCCGTGGGGGGTGCCGGTGACTTTGACGTAGTGCTTGTCCTCGGCGGCGCAGAGGAGGTTGAGGGCCTTCATGAGGAGGAGGGAGGCCATAAGGAAATGGATCCGGTGGAGGGAGCGGCGATTAGAGTGGCAGAGGTAGAGCCAGATGGCGAGGAAGGCAAAGTAGGCGATGGAGAAGAGGAAGAAGAGGGAGGGGAGTTGGGTCTGGCCGGCGGAGAGGTAGTCGCGGGCGGTGTCCGGGTCGAGGTTGTAGAGCTCCGTATGGACCGCCATGGAGACGGAGGTTTCCGGCGCGCAATTGGCGAAGAAGAGACTGTATTCGTTAGGGATTGTGATAGGGAAGGTGTTGTTGACGGAGGCGGCAGGAGGGGGAGAGAGGTCGCGGAAGGTGAAGAGGCCCTTGATGTAGCGTGAATCCAGGACGCAGAAGCTAGGGTTTTGCTGGATCTCGATTAGGACTTGGAGAAGGGACTCTTCGCTCAGGAGGAAGAACCCTAACCGGGAAGGGTCCGGCTGCGACCCCGACGACGCCACCACGGACACAGACGAGACCGCGATCGAGACGTGGCCGGTGTGCGTGAACCCGAATTTCTCCAAGAGGATCATGGGGCGGGTGTCGGAGGTTATGGTGAGGGTTTTGATCTCGGCCGTGGAAGGGGACACCAGGAGGAGGAGAAGGAAGGCAGCGACGCCGGTGGCGAAGGCGGTTTTCCCCATTTTTCACCGGTTAGGGTTCGATTGTTGGAAATTGGAAATAGGAAAGTAAAGGAGCACTGACCTGAGGATCGAAGTAAACGAGTGTTCCTTTGGATGTTGGCGTATGGTTGAAGGCAAATACGGTCGCAGTGTCGATGATAGCAATGTGGACACAAACAATTTCGCGTTTCTAAACGACGTCGTCAATAGTCAGTCCTCGCGCTACCAAGGCGGAGTAATCAATCTTCTTGTTATCCCCAAAAAACGGCAAGATGGTTTGGAGTGGCCCAATTTTTTTATTGGGCTATTGTGGCCCAATTTGTTCACCGACCCCAATTATTATTTATATCTTCCTTAATTATTAAGTATATCCCTTTACCTTTTCTATTTAAAAAAAAAAAACATAGATACCTTTTAGAGTTATACGCCACTTTAAAATTTATGCATTATTTTTTGTCAGTACTTTCAATTTCAAAATCAGTAAATAATACGTTGCTCCCATGCCACCATTGCTACAAGGGCATGCTTATGTTTAAAGAAATAAAAGTTTGTCCAGCTTCAAAGCCTAATACATGAACGTAACACAATTTGAAGTGCTGCTGCTTCGGCATATAAATCTGTTTCGGATTTCTCAACACTTCTTCTTCATGCTAAAATCGAATATTTCAAGATAAGTCTTCTTACAACAACACTTATCTTTAATTTCAGTCATTTCTCGAACAGACTAGGTCAATAAATTCGATGACATTCAATGTATGTCAAATCAAAAGTTAAAATCTAATTTTCATTTATCACTCCTATTTATACTGTTTTCTGGTGGGTTTGACTTCTTGCCTCAGACTTCTCTGACAGAGTACATTCAATACGGTAATGGTTGTAGTTAGTCATTTCATCCTTTTAATTATATTATTAAGCCAACCAAGATGTTCTCGGTTGGCCTCGTACAACCGAAACGATATCGGTTACACTATGTTTCGAGGTTAATCAAGGTGTCCTCTATCTATATCCATACATTAGTCTCCCAAGTCTCAAAGTGTTGAAGACTTGTAGGAGTATTACATGCTGGAGACAGTGCAAAGACTGAATTTTTCTAGTATGGGATTTGTTCTGATGCGGGACTTCTGTTATGGAGTTTCATCCAATGTGGGACTTCTTTGTCCTGATGGTTTTCATAGGTTTGGGATTCAAATTTCGAATATGGGCGGCAAAACTTCCCGCCTTGTAGTTGGGCAATTAAGGTGTCTTATCCTAAGCTGAAATCGAAGCGCCACTTTGAACCGTTTTTCAATGATGACGTTGCCTCAAGTGGCTCCTTGAATCAGGTAATCATTTGTGAGCAAATAAAATATTCTGACTTCCCTCCCTTTCTTTATAAATAGGTTTTTAGTCTTCATTTCACTTGTGCCTCTTTCTCTGGAAGATTTAAGACGAGATCCTATAACACCTGATATGATATCTTTTGCTTCTTTTTCTATTGTCGAGGTGTCATCGGGTTCAAGGGAGTCCTCCAAGGAGAGTTCGGTGCATGTTATTAGTAATTTTGCTACCTGTTCTAATGAGGGGTCTTCTTCAAATGTAATTAGTAAGGTTGCTGACTCCGAGGATTATACGTCTTCTAGAGACGAGAGAGAAATAGCAGAAATGGGGAGGCATGATATTCCTCCTCGTCCGGGTTATGATTGGGTATCCGATGGGATAAAGCATTATACTTCCCGGTTCTTTAGGTCTAGGGAGATGAAGTCTTATATTGAAAGATAAGAACGGTTATACCCACCCAAGTGGAGTGCGTATGTCACGGTCGTGAGAATTTTGATGTAGATTATTTCTATATGTATGTTTGTCTGTTTGTTGATATCTGGGTTCGTCTCCCCTTTAATGATTTTACTGTAGGGGTGTTAAAGGTGTGTATCTATAGGTTTTTCGTGTTCTTTGTAGTGCTTTTTCTATTACTCCAACACCCCCTATTTTTCTTCACTTCTTTAGCCTATGTTTGGATTAGGGAGGAGAAAGTGGGAGAGTGAAAAAGGAAAGAAAAGAAGAGAAAGTGTGTGGAAAGTTAAGTTATTTGGATTAAGGGAAAGTGTGTGAAAAGTGAGAAGAAAATATATTGAAGTTTGTAGTTAATTTGATTAATGTGATATAATAAAAAATATTTTTAATGATAGGAAATGGTTATTGACCAAATTACCTTTGGTTGTAAAATAAAGATTTTTAAAATAAAATTAATATTATTTGGCATCAATTATTATTTTTATAAATAAAAATCGTTAAAGATATAATAATTAAAAAAATATTATTAAAAAAATAATTTTGTGAAATTAAGATATTATTTAAATTAAGAAAAAAATTATGTAAATTTTAAAGATATGAAATAAAAATAATATAATATTAGTTAATTTAATAAGAAATACAAAATTTAAGTCATTCATAATTTCAAAACAATTTAAATGAAACTACAGTCTTCTAAATAGAGCAAAACAAAATATTACATAAGAATTTCACATAAAGTATAAATCTAACTAAGACTATTATGCAAGTCTTCAAATCTTTACTCTAGATATTGTGTTTAGACCTTGCAAGGATAATGTGTTTAGACCTTGTTATAGCTTTGAATACCACCCAATATTTGATTTAATGTGTTAAATATTGTACAAGTATAGTAAAAATTAGAACTAATATTATATATAATATGATAAGTTCAACTCATACATAAAAGTCAAAGTTAATATTACAACTACATGAAAATTTAAAGTCTAACTTTTACATGAAAAAATGAGAAATCCTAAATCTATTCTTAGAAATATTTATTGAAAACCAGCATCAAACATGAATTTTAGAAGATAGTTCAATCTTAGATGAGAGGGCACATCCCAAAAAGGCACCTTATTTGAGCTTCATTATTAGTCAAGAACTAGTAACATTGAAGAATCCTTTGTTTATTTGGCAAATCCAATCTTATCAGCTTGTCCAAAATGTCATCTTCTAAATATTGCACGATTGTAGATCGTCTTATTAACTCATTTCGTTCAGCCATGATTGTCATTTGTTCTCAACAAGATTGCATTGTCGTTGAGCCACTTTTGATAATTTTTGACTTATCATATTTTCAACACCGATGACTTCAGCAACCTTGTCTAATCTTGTTGTCATCTTATCAAATTGGGAATCAATGAGGTCAATCATGGATGTTTTTCTCTTTGTCCCCATAGATGCAGAGGTCTTAACAGATGGAATTGATTGAGATGCTCCGCAACTATATGAATCCATTTGTGCTAAAGAAGGAATAACATCGTCAAATGTTGGATTATATTCATCATGCACTTGCACTTCCTCAACATCATCATTCAAGTCTACACGAAATTGTTGGCGAGTGATTTCACGTTGAGCTTGTCTTGCAGTTGCAATCGTACTACCACTAGCTCGATTTTCACCCCATAATTCTTCTAATAAATCACAATGCCTGATTGGGTGAACGCGCCACTTTGAAGTAGAAGGTTTAGCCTGGTCAAATACACACATTCGATTATTTGTACAAAAACATTTACACAAGCTAATATTAAAAGAAATTCATTATTCATATTACCTTTATCAATTCTTCCCAAACTTCAGGTTTAGCTTCAAATTTTTGTGTGCTGTTGTTTCATGCAAATCCACTTAGTCCACTAAATAGGCATGAACTTCTCGCTATTTGTCCTTTAGACTTTTTTGCCGATTTTTAATATTATTTTTTGTCAATCTAGTCAATTCTAACTGCTGTAATGATTAGAGGATATTATTGTAGGCTTGTGTTCTCCATGCACCGTCAACCCTATTACCAGTTCGTGCCTCATCAACCATTGCTGATAATAAACGAAAATCCATATTGTTAGTCCATTTTACAAATTCTCTAATGCACTGGCTACTTTCAACTATTTATCTCTTTCCCCTATTCATAATGAACCTATACCAAATTTAATTACCTTACTTATGGAATATAAATTGTCATCACCACACATATTAATTGATATTTAGAATTTCATAACTTAAATACAATAACAAAATACTACCAAAAAGTCATAACATTAATCAAATATAACATTAAAATTATCTCAAATAAAAAAAAAATTGGTCTTAAGTCATAACATTAATCTCTTTTATAATTAACCCACATCTGATTTGCTATCATATCTCTAATGTTTGCCCCCTTGTTTATAATCATCTTCATGGATTTGTGATACGGACCTATCATCCTCTTGGTTCATAAACTCTCGATCCACATCATTCAAAAATGAATCATCATTATCAACACCACGGAGATATTTGTGAAGAATACAACATGTTAGGACTATATTCCTCATGGTTTGAAAATAATAACGAGGTTCGGTTCCACTTGTAATGTTAGGGAATCTCTTCTTTAAAACCCCAAAAGTTTTCTCAGTAACATTTCTCAACGATGAATAATGATGATTAAACACGTGCATTTAGTGGTCCTTTTTGGGAATACTTTTTCAAGTGGTACCTTACGCCACAGTACAGAGTAATGATTGATTTGACCTTTTAGCATAAATCCTGCATCTCCCAAATAATATTTGCCTACACAAAATATATTATATTACTATTGGCAAATATGATTGATAAATAATAGTCCAAAATTCAATATTTACAAATATAACTTATCACTTTCGGATATGACTAATGGATCTTCTCTTGTAAGGGCATCCTTCAATATCCTAGAATCAGAGGTTGCTCCTTTCCATCCAGCTAGTACATAAGTAAACTTCATGTCAAAATCGCAAGTTGCAAACACATTTTGTGTTGGATAATCTTTTCTACCATGAAAACAAGGTTGATCTGTCCGATGAATCTTGACTCAAACATGAGTTCCATCAATGGCTCCCAAACAATCCTTTTAAATAATATGTATATTAAAACATAAAGTCATTATATTCCAAAATATACATGACTAAATGTTCACGTAAAAAACATACCTCGAAGTACAGGTAGAATTTGCTATTGTTCAACACTTGTGATTGCACCTCGTTTGTACATGGTTGAACTAAGAACTCACTTTCTAATTCAAGGATGGCATTCAAAATATTGTGGAAATGACAACTAACAGTCTCTCCAGATCGATGGAAGAAGAAAGAAACAGTTCGATTTTTCAACATTATGTCCTAACATATGTAAGAATTTAGCCTGTTGTTCTTCTACTATGGACCTGTAACCATCTTTGACCATAGTTGTTGCTCGTAATCGATGACATAAATTTATAAGTGTCTCAGGTCCCATACGTATAATATCGCGACACCTTTCTGAATGTACAAGATAAGATATCAACTCACACCTATAAAGGTCCTTTTCAAGACCATCTTCAATCATAGATCTACTCGTACTTAGCAAAAAACTTAACAAACATAAACCATGAGTAATAGAACACAATAATGTGACCGCTACAGTTGTCAATCTCATTTGTAATTGTTGTTAAGCATGTCCAATAATATCATTATTTATAATAATATTATCTGATTCTTTCTCTTGTGAATCCAATATCGAATTTTTTCCATCTTCCATGCTTTACCAATAACTTTTTTCTAAATAAAAATATTTTATTATAATTAGAATTATAATATATTTTTAAAAAAGAATTTAATATAAATAAAAATCATTTATATGTATCAAAATAAATTTAACATACAATTTAAATTATTTATTTATTATTTTTTTTTTAAAATCTAACTTAAATAAATAAAAATATCTAATTATAATTTGATAATTATATTATAAAAAATTAGATTATAAATAATAAAACTATTAAAATTATAATAATAATAAATTTATTATTGTGATGTTGGTTCTAATTTAACCATATTATCAATTTATATATATATATATATATTATACTTTATATATTTATACAAAATCTATAGTATATATTTAAATTTATTTATAAATATTTTAATTAAATTATTAACTTAATAATAATAATAAAAATAAAAATAAAAATAATATTTTTATATTAAACAAATTTGAAAAAAAAAATTATTTTAATTTGTAAATTTTAAAAAATTATTAATTATTTTACATTTAATAATTATATAATTTTTTATTATTATATATAAACATTATTATTTATTTAGAATAATTTTAAATTGATATATATATATATATAAATAAATAAAAGAATTATTTACTTTAAATTATTTTTAATTTAATTAATATGTATTAATAATTTTTTTTTTTTATTAAAATAATATACTTATTAATATATTTTATTATATTTCATAAAACATTTTTATAAATATATATTTTATTATTATTTATATTATTCAACTATAATGTAAAATAAATATATTAATTTATATTTAATATTGATTATTTTAAATATCATTACAATAATAAATTTTAATTATTAAATAATATAATTTTATATATTAAATAAGATATATAAATAAATATAATCAAAATAATTTTTTAATAAATAAATTTATTGAAATCCTATATTTTTATTATTTTTAAAATTTTAATTATTATTTTAGAATAACTTTTACTAAAATTTTGAAATTAAAAAAAATAATTATCATTTTAAATAATAATTACCATTTTAAATTTAACAATAATTTATTATTATTATAGTCTTATTTTATTTTATGTTATTTATTTTAAATTAATATATAAAATATATAATAATTAATATTATATATATAATTTTTAATAAATTGAAAATATAATTATCTATATTAAAAATGATTTTATAATATAAAAAAATTATTTTTTGTTTATTATGAAAAATATTTTTTTTTATAAAATTACGCAAACAAATGCAAACGAATCCAAAATCAAACGCAAACGAATTCAGAATCAAACACAAATGAATGCAAAAAAGCCACAAACATTGTATAAGAACACAAACATTGTATCAAGATGACGAAAACACAAATCAATTCGATTATCCCCGAATCAGAATTGATTATTCCCAAACCAAAATCAATTATGCCCATCAAATGATCAATTGTCCCAAACCAACACTATCAAAGTTTAATCGAAAGAAATTTATCTCTATTACGGCTACAACAAAAATCAGTGATGTAAATTTGCGAATCAGTGATGCAAACCGTGATGCGAATCTGCAAATCCCCATGAATCCGTGGTTACCTTCTTCCTTCTTCGTCGACAAATATAAACTCTACTAAACCCTAAACTATCATATTAATATTCAATTTTTTCTCACTCTGCCATTCAACAGCTCCTTTGTGAACTCTAAGCGAAGGAATCTTTCTGGGTGAAGGAATCTTTTAGTACCACTACAATTTGAAAGGAAGGGTATTATGGGGAAAGACTCTAGTCTACGTGGCTTTCCCCTCATATCTTCCCTTCCTAGTGTTGAAATTGAAGGCTCCAACTTTCTTCTTCTTTCTCAGCAACTTCCTTCAAATAGGTAGAAACAAACGAGTTGCATCTTCTTCGATCCGTCTTCTTCCTTCCGCTGGAACATAAAATCCTTTAATCCAACAAAGGCTTAGTACTTGACCCACCGATTTAGCCGGCTGGGTGTCATTAATTAGCCAACCATCCACTACCTTATTCAAACCTTTCATTTCTTCCTACAAAGATTTCAAGAATGGGATTTTTAGGATTGTTGTTGAAAAAAGGGGTCATCCTCATGTCTTTAACGAAGGTAATAAGCCCAAGTTTCCCCTATATTGGACTCGGGATCCATTGAGATACAAGGTTTGGCCGACGACCGAGATGTCAAGGTACGACATTAAAGTCTTGTATGTTTTAGAACGTTTTTCCCGTCGACTGCCTACCCAACGGTTCCTCAACAACTTCCTTTCCCCACACTTCAAATATTGATGTTAAGCCTCGTTCTCCTATTTCTTTATTATTGTTGTGGTTATTGAATTTGTTGAGTTTCGTGCCTTTTTTCAAATATTATGGTGGTTGAGATGAATATTTCTGAAATTGTTTTCAAGAATATTCAAAATGAGGTTATGATTGAGATGGGTTTGGCCAATCCTAGAGCTGACCCCCCTCACCTTATGTTTTACCGAACACCTCTCGTCCTACCACTAGCAAAAAGAAAAAACACAAATGCAAGGAGAGGGAGTCTCGCCGGCACCGTGACTTTCCTAAGAGGTCTCGATTAACTGGTGGGGGGGTGGGGGGGGGTCCAACTTCTTCCCAACTATCCCATTTTTTGGAAGGCCAACCTAAGGGCAAGTTCGAAAGTCAACATCGACTTGTCTTCAGGTGACTTTGGTTTTTTTAACAATGCAGGTAAAGAGGATCTTCTATTAGTGTTCCTCGAGCTTCAATCAAGGGCCCTTCTGGTGAGCCAAAAACTGGGTCAGGAGCCTGGCGCGTCCCTTAAAGATGCCTTGTATTCAAACAGTCCTATCGCTGATATAGATTATTTTTTAGTCTCAACCCATTATCATAATCATGGGAAAAAATAAACTATATATATTGATCTCGTCCTATGCTAATCACAAGCGATTTTATTTTTACAAAACAAATGGCTTTAATATTAAATTAAATCCTCGTGCTAAAGTTTCATCATTCACAATTGCTTTTCGTTTCAGCGATGTATTATGAATAAATTCTTTTTGTACAAGTCACCTTCGCACAAGAGTGATATATCTTCAGGACTCAACTTCTACCTTTGGTCAAATAATGTGGAGCAACCCGCTTGTATTTAAAAACATTATGCGATCAAGCAACTATTAATGATTCTTGGTTAACTTTTCCAATTAAGCAAGTTGAAAACTGAATTTGCTTCAAAAGCATGTACCTTCGTTTCTTCGTCTTTTACAAGCGAAAATCTTCCAAAATTGAGATTTGGCGTAATGAAGATATATATTCGTTGAACCCAAGACCTTTCATTGTCAAGTATGATGAACTTGTAGGAGTGATCGACCAGATCACGTTGAAGAAAAATGTTTTGTTTTCATCGTATTATCCAAAGGGCAAGATTAGCAAATACTTAAATAACTTCTAAGAGAATAACGTGCTAGAGGTGAGGATTTGTGTGCGCTAACAATTAAAAACTATTGAAAAAGATAAATAGACACCTAGTGTAATTTCAACATTTATCCAACACCCCTTTTATAAGTGACTTAAAAAACAGAAACATATATGTGAGTGTTATTGGGTTGTCTGATGAAAAAGAGTGTTATGTGTATTACCACTCTAAAATTAAAGTCAAGGAATATCTCTTCGTATCATTTGTTACATCGTTCACATTGAATTGTTTATCGTCATAAATACTAGTGTTTTTTTATTGGTCCTGTCTAGACAATTTTCCCAGTGCCATAACATTATTACTACAAGCCAACATCTCTGAAGTTAGATATACCTCCTTCTTACAACCAAACTTGCATCCTACATTTGATATATGTTTGGTATAAAAACAAAAACCATGTCCAGAAACAACAAATATCATCATTTGATCACCATACTAACTATATATTGCTTCATAGAAAAAGGGCATTTGAGGCTCCATAATACCCTACACATTAAATATCATCATAATTAAGGTTCCAGTACAATATAAATGAAAAAAAAAACTTTTTTAACACACTTACACATTGATTTTAATCTTGATTCTGAAACAATATGTCAATTTTAGAAATTAGATTCGTGAGACTTGTAAGTTTAAGAACTTCCATAACACTTTGTTGTTCTGGGTTGGCATGCTTTACTAAATCCTTTTGACATACACGAAGTTCCTTCCACAAATTTTGCATCATATACGTCTCCACAGATGAACTAGAGTCAACAAACTTTGCGTTTGTTTTGCAATTTAACTATAAACCATAATCACAAGTGTTGCAATTAGGCATCATCTTCTATGCATTTATTGTTTTGTTTCTTCTATACTATGTGTTTTTACTCTGAACCCTAATAAGTAGATTTTGAGATTAGGATTCTTTTCTTATGCATTTCTTATTTCAATCTATTTATCACAAATATATTTGTTATTCTTTTTGTTTCTCTATTGTCCATATTTTCTATGAAATAAAATGTGTTGACTTGCTCCGCCATCATATACAATGAGAACTTTTAAACTATTATGTTCCCTGCGTTTTGTTTCGCTATCTTATGGTTTCAAAACCTTTTTGTTGCTAAATCTACCTCGTTCTTACAACCAAACTTGGATCCTACATCTGATATATGTTTGAAATAAAAACAAAAATTATGTCCAGCAACAACAAACATTATCATTTTGTCACCATAACAACTGTATGTGACTTCATAAAGAAAAGGTCATTCGAGGCTCCATAATACCCTACACATTAAATATCATCATAATTAAGGTGCTGGTATAATATAAATGAAAAAGAAAAAAGACTTTTTAAACACACTTACACGTTGGTTTTGATCTTGATTACAAAATAGTATGTTAATTTCAGAAATTAGATTGGTAAGCCAACTTGTAAGTTTAAGAACTTTCATAACACTCTGTTGTTCTGGGTTGGCATGCTTTCCTAAATCCTTTTGACATACACGAAGTTCCCTCCACAAATTTTGCATTATATATGTCTCAATAGATGAATTAGAGTCAATAGATTTTGTATTTGTTTTGCGCTCTTACTCTAAACCCTAATCACATTTTTGATTAGGCTTCATGTTCTATGCATTTATTGTTTTGTTTCTTTTGTATCTATTATGTGTTTTTACTTTGAACCCTATCAAGTTGGTTTTGATATTAGGATTCATTTCTTAAACATTTATTACTTCATTTATTTGTCACAAATAAATTTGTTATTCACATATGCGGACTTGCTCTGTTATCATATACAATGAGAACTTTTAAACTTTATTATGTTCTCTATCTTGTTTCACTATCTTATGGTTTCAAAACCTTTTTGTTGCTACATCTCCGAAGTTAGAGCTATCTCATTCTTACAACCAAACTTGGATCCTACATCTGATATATGTTTGGCATAAAAACAAAAATCAAGTCCAGCAATAACAAACATCATCATTTGGTCACTATACCAACTATATGTGTCTTCATAAAAAAAGGTCATTTGAGGCTTCATAATACCCTACACATTAAATATCGTCATAATTAAGGAGCTGATAGAATACAAATAAAAAAAAAAAAAAAAACTTTCTTATACACTTACACATTGGTTTTGATCTTGATTACAAAACAGTATGTCAGTTTCATAAATTAGATTGGTTAGCGTAAATTTAAGAACTTCCATAACACTTTCTTGTTCCGGGTTGGCATGCTTTCTTAAATCTTTTTGACATACACGAAGTTCCCTCCACAAATTCTGCATCATATCCATATCCACATATGAACTAGACTCAATAGACTTTGCCTTTGTTTAGCGCTTGTACTCTAAACCCTAATCACAACAGGCTTCATCTTCTATGCATTTATTGTTTTTTTTTCTTATATATTTCTTATGTGTTTTTAGTTTGAACCCTAACAAGTAGATTTTGATATTAAGATTCCTTTTTTATGCATTTCTTGTTTTAGTGTATTTGTCACAAATATATTTGTTATTCTTTTTGTTTTTCTGTTGTCCATATTTTCTATGAAACCACATGCGCTGACATGCTCTGCCATCATATACAATGAGAACTTTTAAACTTTATTATGTTTTTTGTGTTTTGTTTCACTATCTTATGGTTTCAAAACCTTTTTGTTGCTACATCTCCGAAGTTAGAGCTATCTCATTCTTACAACCAAACTTGGATCCTACATCTGATATATGTTTGGCATAAAAACAAAAATCAAGTCCAGCAATAACAAACATCATCATTTGGTCACTATACCAACTATATGTGTCTTCATAAAAAAAGGTCATTTGAGGCTTCATAATACCCTACACATTAAATATCGTCATAATTAAGGAGCTGATAGAATACAAATAAAAAAAAAAAAAAAACTTTCTTAATACACTTACACATTGGTTTTGATCTTGATTACAAAACAGTATGTCAGTTTCATAAATTAGATTGGTTAGCGTAAATTTAAGAACTTCCATAACACTTTCTTGTTCCGGGTTGGCATGCTTTCTTAAATCTTTTTGACATACACGAAGTTCCCTCCACAAATTCTGCATCATATCCATATCCACATATGAACTAGACTCAATAGACTTTGCCTTTGTTTAGCGCTTGTACTCTAAACCCTAATCACAACAGGCTTCATCTTCTATGCATTTATTGTTTTTTTTTCTTATATATTTCTTATGTGTTTTTAGTTTGAACCCTAACAAGTAGATTTTGATATTAAGATTCCTTTTTTATGCATTTCTTGTTTTAGTGTATTTGTCACAAATATATTTGTTATTCTTTTTGTTTTTCTGTTGTCCATATTTTCTATGAAACCACATGCGCTGACATGCTCTGCCATCATATACAATGAGAACTTTTAAACTTTATTATGTTTTTTGTGTTTTGTTTCACTATCTTATGGTTTCAAAACCTTTTTACTGCTACATCTCTGAAGTTAGATCTACTTTGTTCTTATAAACAAACTTGGATCCTATATCTGATATATGTTTGACATAAAAACAAAAACCTTGTCCAGCAACAATAAACATCATCATTTGGTTACCATACCAAATATATGTGGCATCATAAAAAATGGTTATTCGAGGCTCCATAATACCCTACACATTAAATATTATCATAATTAAGGTGTTGGTACAATATAAATGTTTAAAACACTTACATAGTGTTTTTGATCTTGATTACAAAACAATATGTCAGTTATAATATTAAATTGGTCTGCCCACTTGTAAGTTTAAAAACTTTCATAACATTCTGTTATTTTGGGTTGACATGCTTTCCTAAATTTTTTGACATACATGAAGTTCTTTTTACCAATTTTGCATCATATATGTCTCCATAGATGATCTAAAGTCAACAAATTTTGCGTTTGTTTTGCGCTTTTACTCTAAACCCTAATCACAACATTTGTGATTAGACTTCATCTTCTATGCATTTATTGTTTTGTTTCTTTTGTATCTCTTACGTGTTTTTACTCTGAACCCTAATAAGTAGATTTTGAGATTAGGATTCCTTTCTTATGCATTTCTTATTTCAATCTATTTGTCACAAATATATTTGTTATTCTTTTGTTTCTCTGTTGTCCATATTTTCTATGAAATAACATGTGTTAACTTGCTCCACCATCATATACAATGAGAACTTTTAAACTTTATTATGTTCTCTATGTTTTGTTTCACTATCTTATGGTTTCAAAACTTTTTTTGTTGTTACATCTCTGAAGTTAGATGTACTTCATTCTTACAACCAAACTTAGATCCTACATCTGATATATGTTTGGCATAAAAACAAAAATCATGTCTAGCAACAACAAACATTATCATTTGTTCACCATTCCAAGTATATGTGAATTCATAAAAAAAGGTCATTCGAGTCTCCATAATACTTTACATATTAAATATCATCATAATTAAGGTGCTGATACAATATAAAAGAAAAAAAAAAATTTTTTAACACATTTACACATTGATTTTGATCTTGATTATAAAACAGTATGTCAATTTTAGAAATTATATTGGTCATTGTAAGTTTAAGAACTTGCATAATACTCTATTGTTCTGGGTTGACATGTTTTCCTAAATCCTTTTGACATACACGAAGTTATCTCCACAAATTTTGCATCATATCCGTCTCCACATATGGACTAGAGACAATAGACTTTGCGTTTGTTTTGCACTTATATTCTTTGTGATTATGGTTCATCTTCTATGCATTTATTGTTTTGTTTCTTCTGTATTTCCTACGTGTTTTTAATCTGAACACTAACAAGTAGATTTTGATATTAGGATTCATTTCTTATGCATTTCTTGTTTCAATCTATTTGTCACATATATATTTGTTATTCATTTTGTTTCTCTGTTTCCATATTTTATATGAAATAACATGTACTGAATTGCTTCGCCATCATATACAATGCAAACTTTTAAACTTTATTATGTTCTTTGTTTTGTTTTAGTATCTTATGGTTTCAAAACCTTTTTATTACTATATCTTTGAAGTTAGTTGTACCTCGTTCTTACAACCAAACTTGGATCTTACATCTGATATATGTTTGAATTAAAAACAAAAATCATGTCCACCAACAAAAAAATCATCATTTGGTCATCATATCAACTATATGTGGCTTCATTAAAAAAATGTCATTCAAGGTTCTATAATACCTTGCACATTAAATATCATCATAATTAAGGTGTTGGTACAATATAAATGAAAAAAAAAAATTTAACACACTTACACATTAGTTTTGATCTTGATTACAAAACAGTATGTTAGTTTCAGAAATTAGATTGTCGGCGCACTTGTAAGTTTAAGAACTTCCATAACACTATTTTGTTTTGGGTTGGCATGCTTTCCTAGATCCTTTTGACATATACGAAGTTCCCTTCACAAATTTTGCACCATATATGTCTCCACATATGAACTAGAGTCAACAGACTTTGTGTTTGTTTTATACTTTTACTCTAAACCCCTAATCACAAATGTTGCGATTAGGCTTTATCTTCTATGCATTTATTGTTTTGTTTCTTTTGTATCTCCTATGTGTTTTTACTCTAAACCCTAATAAGTAGATTTTGTGATTAGGATTCCTTTCTTATGCATTTCTTATTTAAATCTATTTGTCACAAATATATTTGTTATTTTTTTATTTCTCTATTGTCCATATTGTCTATGAAACCACTTACACTGACTTACTCTGCCATCATATACAATGAGAACTTTTAAACTTTATTATGTTCTCTGTGTTTTGTTTCACTATCTTATGGTTTCAAAACCTTTTTATTGATACATCTCTGAAGTTAGATCTACCTCATTCTTACAACCAAACTTGGATCCTACATCTGATATATGTTTGGTATAAAAGCAAAAACCATGTCGAGCAACAACAAACATTATCATTTTGTTACCATACCAACTATATGTGACTTCATAAAAAAAGGTCATTCGAGGCTCCATAATACCCTTTACATTAAATATCATCATAATTAAGTTGCTTGTAGAATATAAATGAAAAAAAAAAACTTTTTTAATACACTTACACAATAGTTTTGATCTTGATTACAAAACAATATGTTAGTTTCAGAAATTAAATTGGTCAGCCCACTTGTAAGTTTAAGAACTTCCATAACACACTTTTTTGTTCTAGGTTTGCATTCTTTCTTAAATCCTTTTGACATACACAAAGTTCCCTCCATAAATTTTGCAAAATATCGATCTCCACATATGGACTAGAGTAAACAGACTTTGCGTTTGTTTTGCGCTTTTACTCTAAACCCTAATCACAAATGTTGCGATTAGGCTTCATCTTCTATGCATTTATTGTTTTGTTTATTTTGTATCTCCTACGTGATTTTACTCTAATCCCTATAATTAGATTTTGAGATTAGGATTCCTTTCTTATGCATTTTTTGTTTCAATCTATTTGTCACAAATGTATTTGTTATTCTTTTTGTTTCTCTATTGTCCATATTTTCTGTGAAACCACATCCGCTAACTTGCTCCGCCATCATATACAATGAAAACTTTTAAACTTTATTATGTTCTTTGTGTTTTATTTCACTATCAAATGGTTTCAAAACCTTTTTTATTGCTACATCTCTAGAGTTAGATATACCTCGTTCTTACAACTAAACTTGGATACTATACATTTGATATATGTTTAGCATAAAAACAAAAATCATATCCAGTAACAACAAACATCATTATTTGGTCACCATACCAACTATATGTGGCTTCATAGAAAAAGGTTATTTCAGGCTCCATAATACCTTGCACATTAAATATCATCACAATTAGGTTAGGGTGCTGGTACAATATAAATGAAAAAAAAAAATTTAACATACTTACACATTGGTTTTGATCTTGATTACAAAATAATATGTCAGTTTCAAAAATTAGATTGGTCAGCCATCTTGTAAGTTTAAGAACTTTCATAACACTCTATTGTTCTGGGTTGGCATGTTTTTCTAAATTCTTTTTGACATACACGAAGTTTCCTCCACAAATTTTGCATCATATACGTCTCCATAGATGAACTAGAGTCAATAGACTTTACATTTGTTTTGCATTTTTACTAAACCCTAATCACAAAGGTTCATTTCTTATGCATTTCTTGCTTTGATAAGTTTGTCACAAATATATTTATCATTCATTTTATTTTTATATTGTTTAGATTTTCTATGAAATTGCATGTGTTGACTTGCTCCAACATTATATACAATGGAAAGTTTCAAACTTTATTACATCTTTTGTGATTCGTTTCACTACTTTAGTGTTTTCTTTTATGAATTTGTGTTTTGTATCACTATCTTACGACTTTAAAGTCTTTTCTTTTTATGGATTCTTTTTTATAAATATGTAGTTTCTTACACTTTTTTTAATTTTTGACATTTTAAAAGTATAATTTTTTTTGTTTTTTTAACATATAAAAACTAACATCATATGCCATGTGTCATCACCACAATAATTTTGGACAAAAAATATTAAAAAAAATTACATTCATCTTTACAAAATTATCCCTCACTCATATCCAAATATCAACTTCTAGTCTCTCCTTTGATCCTATATATCATTCTTTCTCTAAGGCTCACTTTCATGCTAATTAGGGGTGTTCAGAACGAACCGATCCAAAAAAATTGGTAACTGATTAAAATCACAAACTTTTGAATCACTTTAAAAATAATTCTAAAATCGAGCAGTTTGGTTAGGATTGCAATTTGACATTTCAGAACCGATTCAAACCAAATAGAACCTCAATACCTTATTGAAATATAATTATATTTTTAATTTTACTTTGAAGAAAAAATCTAACATTTCCTACTACAACTTTCATTTTTGAGAAATCTCATCATTATTATTTCATTATCTTAAATTAAAAATTAAAAATAGAAAATGTTAGATTTTTTTAAAAGTAAAATTAAAATTAAAATTATATTTTAATAAAGTATTGCGGTTCGGTTTGATTTGGATCAGTTCTGAGATGTGAAACTGTAATCCGAACAAAATTGTGCAGTTTTAGATAATAACAATCTAAAATGACAAAAAAATTTACGATTTTAATCAGTTTTCGATTATTTTTTTTTGGATCGATTTGATTCTAAACAATCCCTATTATTATTATTCTTAATTTGTAATCTTTGATTCTTTTCTTAATTTTTTCCTACTAAAATAATTGTTAAACTAATATTATGTCTATACAAAATCTAATAAGAATTATATTTAATATATTTTTCAACTTTTAAATAATATATTTATTATAATTATATTTTAATTTTAAAAATAAAAATAAATTCACTTTTAATAAAAATAAAATCAAAAATTAAAAATCATAACAACTAATCTAAACTAAATCATTAAAATTAGTTTAAATTAATTTAAATATTTTTTATTTTAAATTGAATCAAATTAAAAAAAAAATTATATATTTAATTTGAATATATTTTTAAGTTAAAAATCGAATTCAATTACACTACGAATATAAAAGCTGTTTAATTTTTTGAAGTGGCCTTAACTAGAGAGATTTCAAAAACTCTAACAACTCATAATATGAATTTGTTATGCCATGTGAACGTTAATTTTGGGCGTGAATATACTATATAGTAGGGTTGTGCCTTCTTCTTTACTCCATCCAATTCGTCCCTTCTTTCTTATAGATTTTCTACACCTCTTCCTGCAATTTATCTTCTGCATAAGATTATATTGGTTCACTATTTTTTCTTTCTTTTTTTTCTTAAGAAAAAAATTATGATATTTGTATCTGATAGGGTTTGAGTTATATTTTTAATATATATGAAGGTGATAGGGTTACATTTTAGTTTCTCTTTTTATATAAATTTACTACTATTTCTATTTTGTTTTATTTTTTTTTAATTTCTTATTTATATAATTTTTTTTTTAAATATTATATATGACATTGAAGTAGCTTTTATTATATATATTTTTGTTATATTTATAAACAAACACGTTAAGGTAATAAAAAACTGATTCATTTATGTAATTTGGGTAATGAAACATTTGCACATTTGTGTAAAAAATCTAGTTCAACAAGATTTCGCCGATTTAATATTAATTAAACGTTGAAGGATAAAAATTCATATATTTGTGTAAAAAATCTAGTTCAACAAGATTTCGCCGATTTAATATTAATTAAACGTTGAAGGATAAAAATTCATATATTAAACTGATGGTGAATTTTTATTCTCATTAACTGAATCTTTCACCCAAAATATTATTACCATTCAAACTCATTGACATATATTTCTTAGAAAGCGACCATAATTTATATGGATTAAAGTTATAAATTTTCTATTATAAATTTGGAATCGGATAAATATGTTTTATAATGGTTTTATTTTTTATTATTAAAAAATAGATTTTACTATTTATATATAATATTATCCTTGAACTTAATCAAATCAAATTTTGATTGTAGAAATATAAATCCATCAAAATTATTTAGTTAGTTACAGAAAAGCGAAAAGCATTTTATTGGCTATTACGGTAGAGGATGAGAATTAAAATATAGATCATTACTCGAAGTTATTTGCTAAACATGCATTCCAAGGTAATAATACTCAACCAAATTCAGACTTCAGGGAAATTGGCATGAAGATAGTTAAAAAAAAAAAAAGAAAAGTAGTGGACTCTTGCCTTGAAAGCCATGGGAACACTCTTTTATTCAACAAATCATCTGTTTTAGAATGGGAAACTGTCTTCCAAAGCGAAATATGGGAAATATGGGAATTTTCGAAAGATATTTTCTTTACCATTGAACTATGTCCACCTTCCTTCGCATCTTAAGGCATGTTTTTGCCTATTGTATCCTATTCTCCAACGATTATGAGTTTGCCTATTGCCTATTGTGTCTTATTCTCCAACGATTATGAGTTTGAAAAGGAGTGTTTGATTCAGTTATGGATGACTGAAAATTTCTTATAGTGTGATCGATATAGTAAGGATTGAAAGAATTTAGTTAACTATACTTTAATAATTTACTATCAAGGTCCTTTTTCTAACCATCAGGTAAAAATTAAGAAATTTTTTAATTTATTTTTACATTCAACCAAGGTAAGATAAATGATATGTTCATATATTATTGCGATAATATATAACACCTTAAGAAAATTTTTTATAAACACAAATTTAAAAATATTGAGTTAGAAACTATAAATGATATATAAAATGAAATATAAGCAAAATTATTTATTATGAGATTAAAGTTTGAATAAAATATACTTAATTGGATGAATTTTTTTGAGAAGTGAACTTATGATGGAGGCAAAGATATATACACATGATAATCAATAGAAATAAGTACATAAATAATAAATACATGAATTTTATTCTAAAATAAAGTAGATGATTAATTATATGTGTCTTAATACAAATCACTTTTAAAAGAACAGTAGACAACCTTGCTTAGAGAAATTAGAAAAAATGAACATCGCACATACATGTATCATGTCGAAAAGTACAACAGACAAAAATCATGAGTTTCATATTCTCGTTCATTATATAATATTTATTTTATTTTTATATAATTATTTTTGTTCTCTTGTAATCCTATAATCCTATAAATTGGGATATTTATTAATTTAATATATAAGTTATAAAGTTTATCTAAGTTTTATGAATTTCAATTTTATCTAATTTAAAATAATGATTATTGGTATATTTATATCAATCAAAATTTCACTTCTAACTTAAGTATGCGATGTAAATATTTATAAAGGTGAACTATTATTTAATTTATAATAAATCAATCAAATTTAAACAAATAAAAAATATATTATTTTTATTAAAATGAAAAATTATAATATAAAAATTATTCATATAATAATAATGAAGATGTAATATAAAAATTAAATTTAATAAAATTTTATTACTTATATTTTAAATTTAAATGTGCATACATAGATTTTTTTTTCTTATTTCTTTAAATTTTAAAGTTTAATATAAAATTAATTAGTAAAAAAACATAAACCAAATTACATAATCTAGTTTCTTTAGAAAAAAATAGAAAAACTATGATATATTAACATAAATAATAATTTTTTATTTACTAAAATTTGCATTTATATTTTACCAAACTATTTACATAAAAATATATATTAAAAATTTAATTAAAGATTTTAGTTAATATTAAATTATGTTAATAATATTTTTTATTTATATCATGTATAATATTCTTTAAAATGAAGTTTATACAAATCATAATATCATTTTATAATTAATTTATTAAAATTTAAATACATTAATAAAACTATTTTCATATTAAATTTTATAAAAAAATCTCTTAAACTAATCCTGTAATGCGACTTTAATATAAATTTTCTAATGATTGCATGATACAATAATTTAATAATAATAAAATAATAATTTTTTTAATTTATATTACAAATTTAATTTTAATAATAAAAACATAGAATTTATATTTTAAGATGAGTTTAACGTTGAAAATTTTATCAAAATTAAAATCATGATTTGTAATTACAATATATTAAAATTTTTAATAATTTTTAAAAATTTACTTATTTTAATAAATTTCAAAATTTTTACCCTTTCGATTTTTTTTTTTATTACTTGTTTCTTTCGATTCCTTAAAATTATACTATACGGTGTAAGTTTACACTCAAATATATTATATAATTAAAATTAGATCATTATATTTTAATTAATCTCAACTATTTATAATATTAATATAAAAAAAATTAGTTTGCTATACATGTCATTTTAACAAATTTGAAATAAATTTTTTATTTTCAGATCCAGATCCCATAATATATTGTACAAGTTATTCCGAGTCTCTATTATTTAGATTCACCATCCCTTGTGATGGCGAACGGTGAGATATGTGTAATTTAAGGTTCCATTTTGTGAATAACAAAATAAGCCACAAGGAGCTTAAGTGGGATAACTATAAGGATAATAGTACTTTGACACCCTTTTATACAATACACCAATTTGATAAAAACTTTTTTCTTATAAGATATTATTATTATAATTATTATTATTTCATTTTAAATGACATGAACTATTCTCCATTAAGTCCTCAGCCTGTACAAAGAAAGCAGCAGCCAGTACGCCAGCACTTTTTATGCTTTCTGTAAAAATGAAATCCTTTGATGGAAATGAACCAAGCTTTCCTAAAGGGTGGAGGAGGATCGAGCATGTTCCCAAAACAATGACACACATCTAATTAAAACTTACAAACCATTCAAATATAAAAGTAAAAATATAAAGACCAAACATATTTCTATTCCAAACCATATTATGAGCCTTGCCAACGAGATGCTGAAGACTCAGATATCACTAGCAGCATTTACACGTACATCTAAAAACATAGTATGAAGGGAAACAAATTTTAAGGTGAATAAACTGTTTGCAGCGAATAGTTTCAAAGCTCTTTTTCAACATTCTTATTCCTTGAGAACGATCACTTTTCCTTCCTCTTCACCCATCACAGAATATTCATCCTTCTCAACCAGCACAAACACGTAGAACATGACATTGCAAAATACAAAAGTAGCAATTTCCTCTACGAGATTACTAACCCACGCGTATTCATAGGCAATAGCAATCTTGAGAGCAAGTACCCCAAAGCGCGAGAAAAGCAAGTAGCCAATGACAAAGATGTAGAATCGTCTGATAAGGGTAAACCTATCCAGGTTCAGAGCAGGCTTTGCTTGCATCTTGGAGGTAATTTTCGTGAGCGATCTCATGGACCAACCAACAAAGAACACAATGGCGCAACAAGCGATGAAGTCGAGCAGAAGAAAAACCTGGTTCCACGTAACCCAATCTTTGATATAGGGTCCAGTCTTGTCAATAACAAGGAAAGCCACATACGCCATTGCCTGAAGCGGGATAACAACGAAGAGCACCTTCTTTCCCCTCTCCTGCACGACAGCGTGGAGGAAGGTCCAGCGTGACCCCACCAAAATGACCACGGTGGAGAGCAAAACGACACCGCTGAAGTCAAAGATGTAGAAGATATCCCGGCCATGAGGGGTGCCGGTGACCTTGACGGAGAGGTAGTCCACTGCGGCGCAGAGAAAACTGAGAGCCTTCACGAGAAGGAGCAAGGCCATCAAGAGGTGAATCCGGTGAAGGGAATGGTTTCTGAAGTGGCAGAAATAAAGCCATGAAGCGAGGAAGGAGAAGTAAGCGATGGTGAAAAGGGAGAAGAGTGAAGGGAAGAGGGTGTGGCCGGAGGAGAGGTAGTTGTGGGAACCGTCGGTGTTGTGGTTGTAGAGCTCCGTGTGTACGGCCATCGTGACCGAGCTCTCGGGGGCGCAGTTGGCGAAGAATAATATGTAGTCGCCGGGGATGGTGATGGGATAGGTGCGGTTGAAGGAGGCGGATGGAGGAGGAGAGAGGTTGTGGAAGGTGAACAGGGGCAAGATGTAGTGGGAATCGAGGATGCAAAAGATAGGGTTTTGTTGGATTTCTGTTATAATTATGGGGAGTGATTCATCGTTTATTAGTAAGAACCCTAGCTGCGAGGGGTCCGGTTCCGACTGAGCCACCACAGACACCGACGACACCGCGATCTCCGCGTGGCCTGGGTTGGTGAACCCGAATTTCTGAAAGTAGATGATGGGTCGGGTGTTGGAGGTTATGGTTACGGTTTTGATCTCCGCCGTGGAGGGGGAGACCAGGAGGAGGACGACGAGTAAGAGACCGGTGATGAAGGTCGTTTTGATCATCTTCCGGGCACAGGTCGGAATAGAAATGATTCAAGTCAACCAAACTTTTGTGTATTAATAATGATTCAAGTCAACTAGTAATTGATACGCCTTACTACTTGAACCAAAGAAGAATATAAAGGTGAAAATTCTCATTAAATTTTTATTTTTAAAAGTTCTTTACATGGAAATAGAGGAAATAGAGTGTATTTATAAGAGTTTATGATTCTCAAATATAACTGAAATACAAGTTAAATTAAATTAAAAGGATCTAGAATGTATTTTCTTGCTGCCCACGTTTTGTGTTAAAGGTTGACTTAAATGGTGCCAAAAGCATTCCTGTGTGCCACACAAAAAGAAGGGAGATGTGCACCTGGTCAGCTGATTTGGAGTCCAGCCAACGTTTGACTTGACTTGTATGGAATGTGATTAATAGACTAAAAATAAAAATATGAAGATTAAATAATATATAAAAAAAAAATATACATAAACTCATAATTTTAAGATTTTGAGTAAAAAATGAAGTTGTATTCACTCGTTAATCTATTTATTAATCTATTTATTGATAAAAATATTTCTAGTATTAACTCCAAATAAATAAATTCTCAAATAAATAAATAAATATAAAGAAGATGTGATTAAAAATATAATTTAAGTTAAACTTTGATTTATAAAATAGTTAATATAATTTTAATATATTTAAATAAATTATTTAAAAAGTAAAAAAAAATTACTTAAAATTAAATATTTTTTTAATAAATTTTTAAAGTACAAACAAAATTATTATGCCAATGGTGGAATTACGAAGAAATTGATGAAATTTAGCATATTATATTATACTTAACATGTTTTTCTATTAGCCATCAGAAATATAAATTTATAGAAAAAGATTATATAAATTTATAGAAAGAGATTATGATATTCAAGTACAAGGTATATATTTAAAAAAAAACTTTAAAATAAGTATATATTTTACATGGTGGCTTAATTTGAAAAAAATTTGTATTAGTTTAGCTTATGCTATTTTATAAAACAACCTAAAAGAAAAAAATGAAAAATTCTTCATTAAAGATTAACACTAAGAAAGATTGTAATTAAAGATAACTTTATTTATGCATTGAGAATATAAATGAGAATGCAAACTAATCCAAAGATAAATGTTAGACATTTAATTTTCTTCCGTGATAAGTTTTCTTCTACTACTAAAACTTAGATTGAAAATATAAGTAGAAATATAAAAGTATAGAAAATATGAAAACATAAGAATTTTATTCAATAATATTTTTCTGGAATTAGTTGCTGAAAATTCGATAAAGCGAGATAATTATTAACTAATAAAAATAGAATAAAATATTATTAAATAATTAATATTTAGCTTAAAGGTTTCATTGAATTTATCATGTAAATTTGAAGAGACTTGTCCTCCCACATAAATTTACTCAATTCTTTTAAGAAATAAATTTTCACATTAATTTACTTTCTATATAACATCGAATTCTTTGAAAGTTTGATTGTTTTGTAAAAAAAAAAAAAATATTAGAAGTCCTAAGGTTGTTAGAATTTCAACTCTTCAAAGACTCTCCTTAATCATATGGCTGACAAGTATAGACAATTGCTACAACAAGTTCTACTTCTATGTTTAATAGGTTATTTCTTAGAAAATCAAGAGACAACAATGTGCTAAGCATGAAAACATATCTCATATTGCTCTCTCTCTCTCATTTTGATCTCCTGCATAATCATTATAAGTGAACTCCAACATATTGAATTTTCACATTTATTGCAAAATAATCCAAACTCTCTTATTCCTGGTAAGTAGCAAAGGATTTTCTTCACAATAAGTAAATCTATTTTTGTAGGATTCTCCATGTACTTGTTAATCAAACTTACAAAATACATTATATTAGGCCTAATTGTAGTTAAATACATTAAACAACCCACAATTTATTTGTAAAGTGTACTATTTACTTTTCTTACCTTTAGGATCTTTGTGTAATATGAAACCATACTCAACTAGGGTGTTTATATAATTGTGATCATGCATATGAAATTTGTTTAGAATTTCTCCCACATATTTGTATGTCTTTTAGAAAGAAAATTTTTATTATCTGATTGCATTATTTCTATACCAAGAAAATATTACATAATGTCAAAATCAATCATTTCAAATTTATGTCATAAACTTAAATTTATCATAATAATAGTACTATTTCTTATAAATATAAGGTCATCAACATACAAATATGCTATTAGTAATTTTATTTTTTCTTCAAATTTAACAAATAATGAATACTCATAAGGACTCTTTAAAAAAATAGCTTTTCTAAAATACAATCTAATATGACTATACCAAATTTAAGCGACTTGTTTTATTTCATAAAGAGACTTTTTTTAATGTGTAAATTGTGTTGATTTCCTATTTTCACAAGTTAAGGGGTTGATCAATAAGTACATGTGTAATCATTTAAGAATACTGATTTTACATCTAAAGAAAAAATAGGCCAAGAATTTTACTCTCCTAATGCAACTACCAACTTGATTATGTCATGACTTGTTAATAGTTAAATTTTTTGTGTAATCAGCATCATACTATTGCTTAAATGTGGTTGTTGGACTTTATTGTTGTTCTAGTCCCTTTGGCTACTACTCTTCATCTTCATTATCTCCATCAAAATTTGCTAGAATTTGTTGTGCTATATCTATATTATTTTCCCTTAATTTTTTTCATTAGAAATATCATGACTAATAATAATTTTTTAGTGGTAGGATTTTAAAGCATATATACTTTTGATTGATCACTAACACAAAAAAAGATACATATTTTACCTTTGTGGTCAAGCTTATTTTTTTTCGTTTGGAATATATGTATAAGCAATATACCCAACATTTTTTAAATGATTCACATTTGGTTTTCTTTCACCCCATGTATCTTTTAATGTGATATTCCTTAAAACAAATGTGAGACTTATATTAGAATGTGCATGCTCCATTTAATAACTTCAACCTAAAAACTTTTTGAAAAACTACTCCTAGTCAAGAGGCTTTGCACCATGTTGTTAATGATTCTATTTTTTCTTTATGAGGCATCATTTTTTATGATGTATAACTATTTTCTACTCCTTCTAGATTCCATGCTTTTCACAAAAAATAGAAAACTCATTTGAAAAATACTCTCTACCACGATTTGTTTGAAGAGATTTAATAGTAGTTATCAATTTGTTTTCAATCCAAGCTTTAAACCTTTTAAATGAAGAGAAAACTTTTTTTTTTTTTTTAGAAAATAGACCCAAGTCTTTCTACAAAAAACATTAATGAAAGTATTATGTATTTTTTATCTCCATAAGAAATTCAATTTATTGGACTACATTTATCTTAATGTACTAATTCCAAAACACTCTTTGTTACCATTTTTTGTTATTAAAAAATTATCACTAAAGCTTAAAGTAGAATAAAAAATTTATTTAGATATGACAAAAAGGACTTACTTCCATTAATGTGATTATCTGCCAATGTCCAATATTGGTTCCTAATTCATTGTCTTTTGTATTTTCAACAACCGTGAACAAGATTTCTACTTCTTTTTCCTTGACAAAATTTAAATTTTTCTCTTTTTCTTAAAAAGTAACTAGTCTAATATAAAATTTAGAGAAATAATAACTAAATGTGTGAGATCTAAAGTATTCTACCTTTTATTTATCGAAATATCTCTTTTATTTTTTGTCTTAAAATTGGTCATTATTGTTTTTAGAGTTCTTGTTGTAATCTTTATTTCCTCAACCTCAATCTTCACATCCTTTACCTCTACCTTTATCTGTTCCATTAAACTTGTTTGAATGAGCACCGGAGGAAGTCTTTAGTGCTTGTTCCTCCATTGTTAAACTTTTGTTCATATTTTGTTTATGGACCAACAAAAGACTTTAAAGCTCATCAAGGAAGATATTATCAATATCATAGAATTCTTCAATTGAATATACCATAATCAAACTTTGGTGTTAATGAACATAGAAATCTTTCAACAATGGCTATCTCATGCATGTTCTCACCATGAAATTACATATTGTTGGCATTAATGAAGGGCCTTTGAACAATAAATAGTTACAAATTCACTTTCCTTCATGTGTCACGGATAGGCTTCAACATTTTTCTCAAAGCTTGAAGTTGAGCACATTTAACTCTTAAGGAGCTTTCATATTTTCATTCATTGAAGCTAACGTATCCTTATAAGTATCTTTGTAAAAAAATAATCAATGACTTGAAACAAATAATTCTTGACTTTCAAGTTTTTTAATTTCATTGCATCAAAATCCTTTGTCATTCATATGAAAGAGTCATGTATTCTTCTAATATTATCACATCATCTACAACAACCTGTCAATACTTGTGGGTCTTTGAAGATTTTTCATGAATATGCTCTAACAATCACTAAAACATATAATGGTTGATAATACAAAATTTTCGGAAACCACTAATAAGATACTTATTTTCTCCTTTTTCACACTCTCACTGTCTTTTACTTTTTTTTTTAATATTTTGAATATACTACTATTAACCTATGCTATTTTATGATATTTTATGAAAATAAAAAGAGAAACATAAAAGTGTAGAGAATATGAAAATATGATTATCTTATAATACTAACAGCTTTTTTTTCTATAGGCAATAAATAGATAATAGTAATTAAAATCACCATAAAATAAAAAAAAATAATTATCACTGACTTAAAATTCTTTAAAAATAATAACCAATATCTCAATAAAATGGAACAATTATTAACCAATAAAAATAGAATAAAATGTTACCAAATTAAAAATATCAACAAAATTTTCACCTCCATTATAAACCAATTTTAGAAATCAAAGAAGGAAAATAAGAAAATGAAATCTCCAAATTTTTAGGATTTTTATTTCTTCTATAATTTTAATTCTTAATTAATTAATTTTGTGTTTTCTCTATATTTTGATGATTGTAGGTGATTGATACTGAGCATTATTGAGGCATAGGTTTGATGATTTGTTTAGGATTTTACCTTAATGAGATATTCATGAAGATACTAAGTTAGAATTATTTTTTTAACATACTTTTATAATTAAACCTACTTAAAAGATTTCTTTCTTCTACTTTAAAATGAGAAAAAGAATAATAAGAGGACACTTAAGATATCGCAGCAGTTAAAAAACAAGTGTAGTGATGAGTCAATCCAACATCATCTTTAGAAACAATCTAATTTACTTTGGTTTTTGACTCTTTCTGATTGACAATCAACATTTTCCTTATAACTATTTGAATAAAATTTTATATCCTACACCATTATATTTTCCACCCTTCCATAATATGTTAAGATTTCAAGTTTGACAATTTGGTTCTCAAATTTATTAAAACTAAAAGCAATTTTATTAAGGTTGGCAAGTCCAATTCTTAGTTCAACACACTATAACATAACATATGATTACAAAAATATATATATATATATATATATATTCTTTCAAGGATTTTATTGTTATTGTGGTTTTATCATAGCACAATAGAACTATTTATGTAATTTATTCCACCAGAATTGATAATGAATTATTATTGTTATTCTTAGTTGTTTACATAGGTTTCTAGTGATTTGGATAAAAATGGAAGAGTTTCAAGGATTATTAAAATGTTTAAATAGTACTTTGGAGTGGTGTGTGTGGTTCTATTTTTACATTTATTGTGATTGCTAATACTTTTATAAGCTAGTGGATTGATTTGAGGAGTGAGGAAGATTGAGATGGTTGTGTTTTAGGATGAGAAAATGAAATTAGTGTATAATTATAATAGAAAGATTTTACTTAGACTTATTAATACAATGTTGAGAATAGTAATTAAGGTTATAATTGAATTTAATTGATAACTAGTATCTCAAAATTATTTAGATAGTTTTAGACATTTAGGAATTATATAAATACCTACAACTCTAACGAATTATGTTTATATATGTAATTCTTTGAATGATTGAAATGATGGAAATAGTAAGGTATTTTAATTATTATAAATTCTAGCATATAAGGATTTAGTAAATAAATTTAATAATATTAATTAATGGGATAAACATTACAATGATAATAACTATTGGTATTATCATAAATTTAATAGAAATTTATTTTGTAAGTTAAGATTAGTTTGTTGACTCTTTACACAGAAGATCTCCACTAGTAGGAGTTATGTTATACGTATATGTAATTATGTAACCATACAAATTTGATGAATAATTTACTTTAGTTCCTACATACTAATCTGAATTGACATTATATTAAAAAAATTTTATACAGTTATATAATGGAAACTAAATTGAATAATATTTTATTTTAATATATAGTGTACTTTATTAAGAATATATCTGTGTATTTTCTTATTGTATGAATTATCAAGATTATGGATTAGGTATATATTTAGGAAGAAAAATTAAATGTTTTTATGAAAAGTTTCTTAAAAAAATTTTTTAGTACTATCAAATATATTTGAATAACAAAATTAAAAATAGTCATTTTATTATTCTAATAATTTTAAAATAGGTTAAAATATATATATTTGGAACAATTATATATATCATTGTAAAAGAATAAAAGAGTTTCTTAATGCTATATAAAATTATATATTTACATTATTTAAATCATTTAATCGAATGCAGAAAAAAAAGTCATATATCAGAAAAAAAAATCATATATCTTATTATTAATTAGAGTTACAGGTTTTTTAAAAGATTAACTTGTAACAATATTTATTCGTGTCAATGATTATAACATTATAATAAAATTTACAATACAAACGTAACAAGAGTAAATTAATATAAATAAGATTAATCTTAAATGTAAAACAATTAAAAATTTGTTAAACATAATTAATAATTTAGATCAGATTTATGTAAATTCATGAAGTTCATGTAATTACACTCACAATACAATATTGCTCATATTCAGATATTTGTAACCACCTAAATGATAGACTCATCCGGATTAACTTACAAAATTTTTTATCTTAGAGGTTAACACTTGTCATGCTAGTGGTCACCAAACCATAAATCCTGTCCATTCTAAGTCTTTTTTACCTTGCACCACTACTTATCCCACTCTGATACCACATGACAGGGTGATTCCCAAGTACTTAGTAGATGGCAACAACCACTCCTGCATAGTACAAGTAGAACTCCCATCAACCTCACACTATATGATACCACCATCCTCTTGATTAAGGTACCATTTGAAATTTAGGTACCTTATTTACTGTAGGTCTCGATAATTCCTATACACTAAATCATACCAAATAACATCCCGCTGACAATTATTTGACTCCAACACAACCATCACACCAAAATTTACAACATGCAGAAAAACATAGATTCACATTTCACTCATTTCACTCAACCATTATGCATCTATTCATTCAAACATAGGATTGTGATCCATTTAATGAGTTCCTATCATTCCTTAATTATTTTATATTTATAGTTTTATTTTAGAACTTAGAAAATTTTACAAAAGTTCAGGTATTTTCACTCAAGCAGGATTCTTCCACTTAAGCAAAAATAGACCTAAGAGCACATTTAAGTCTGAAGCAGCACCTAGGTCTGGACACTTTTGCTTAAGTGAAAGGTGCCTTACTTGAGCAAAAACGCATCTGAGTGTTAGAATATTAAAAAAAAAAAGCATATTATAATAAGACATGATTTCTTAGAAAAACTTTTTTTTATTCTTCAACCTCCTTTTCTTAAATAAGTAGCAGAGCATATCTTTTACATTAATATGATAGATTCTTCGGAATATATAATTAAGAGATTCTTAACAACTAGTCTATAAAAGATAATAAAATATATTCATCATTAATATCCTCCTCAAATTGATGCTAGTAAGTCAACCAGCAATAATTTGCCAACAAGAAACTAATAGCGTTGGTGCCATTAGAACCACCAAGAGAACCACCAAAAGAAACACTAAGAGAAACACAAGAGAACCACCAAAAGAACCACCAAGAAAACTACCAAGAGAACCACCAACGGGAACCACCAACAGGAACCACCAATGGGAACCACTAACGGGAACCACCAACAGGAACCACCAACGGGAACCACCAACGGGAACTACCAACAGGAACCACCAAAAGGAACCACCAAAGAGAATCACCAAAAGGAACCCCGAAGGGAACCACAAAAAGGAACCCCCAAAGGGAACCACCAAAAGGAACCCCCAAAGAGAACCACCAAAAGGAACCCCCAAAGGGAACCACCTAAAGAAACCCCTAAAGGGAACTACCAAAAGAAACCTCCAAAGGGAACCACCAAAAGAAAACTACTAAAAGGAACCATAAAAAGGAACCCCCAAAGGGAACCACCAAAAGGAACCCCCAAAGGGAACCATCAAAAGGAACCCCTAAAAGGAACCACAAAAAAGGAACCCCCAAAGGGAACCACCAAAAGGAATCATCAAAGGGAACCCACCAAAGGGAACCACCAAAAGGAACCCACCAAAGGGAACTACCAAAAGAAACCATCAAAAGGAACCACCAAAAGGAATCCTCAAAGGGAACCACCAAAAGGAACCCTCAAAGGGAACCACGAAAAGGAACCATCAAAAGGAATCACCAAAAGGAACCACCAAAAGAAACCATAGAAAGGAACCCCCAAAGGGAACCATCAAAAGAGAACTACCAAAAGGAACTACCAAAGGGAACCACCAAAAGGAACCCACCAAATTGCACAGCGGAATAAAACTTTTGGGTTGAATGACAAATTTTATTGCCTTACAAAACTCTCTAATCACGAACCTTGCTCTGATACCATATTAGAATATTAAGACAAAAACAAGCATATTATAATAAGACATGATTTCTTAGAAAGACTTTTTTTTATTCTTCAGCCTCCTTTTTTTAAATAGGTGGCAGAGCATATATTTTACATTAATATGATAAATTCTTCGGAATATATAATTAAGAGATTCTTAACAACTAGTCTATAAAAGATGATAAAATATATTCATCATTAACACTGAGAACAACTCCAGAGTTAGTTGCTTGAGTAAAAATTATTCGCTCAGGTGAAAATCTAGCATGCGCACAAACAATCTCAAGAACTAAGATTTAAGCCAAATTGTAATCCAATTCAAGTAATCCTAATGTTCCTAAACATGTTTCATACAATTTCCACCGATCAAACATTCCAATTCAACATATATATCACATAATCTCCATCAATTTTTCAAGAACAATTCAACATAAACAATAAATCCCTAATTCTAAATAGTTTTAATACAATTAGCTTTCCTTACCTCAAATTTTTTCTACAACACTTAAGGATCCAAGAATTTCCAATGGTTAAAGGCTATCCCAATGATCTAAATACACAAAACATCTTAATTACTATAAACTATAAAAAAATTTGCCAAAATTTCTTGTAATTACCTATTTACCCCCATTTAGCCCCAAATTCAAGAACCCCAAACTTTATGATTAGAAAAACTCACCTAATAGCATAAATCAATAGGTAAAAAATGTTCCTTTATTGAAGATCTTCCTCCTAGTGTGTTCAAATTCTCAATTAATGAAAAGTGAATGATAAATTTAAGAGGAAAGTTGAGATGGTTTTAAAAAATTGAGAGAGTACAAGAGAGAATAAGGGAGGGTGTTAATCTAAAATTTTGGAGATAGATAAGAGAATTTAGAAATTTTTTACCTTAAATACTTCCCTCCCTTTCTCTAAACTAGTGAGTTTAAGATCCACCAAAAATACTTAATCTCAAATTCAAAACAATACGATTTATATGAAAGAGATTTTTAAAATGAAAATTAATATTGAAAGATTAAAAGAAAAGAGTAAATATGAATTACTAATCAATCAATACTGATGTATAAACAACATCACTATACTTCAAAATATATTTTGATGGTTTCATTTTTTTTTTTTTATAAAATCAATATAGAAAGCATCTCCTTTCTTTCTTCATTAAATATATTTATTTAACCATAAATTATGTCTAATAAATTAATTATTATAATAATTATTTTAGGTGAACTTTTTAAAATAATAATAAATATGTATTAACTCATTAAATTTATTATCTTTTCATTTTTTTATATTAAATTATTTCAATATTCATAAGTTTCATCTCATTTGAAAATTTAGATCATTCTTATGAGGAGAATTTTCAATATTCAAACATGTATTTTTCAAACCAGTAAATAAAATGGTTTCAAGTCAATCTTATCTCTTAACTCTAAACTACGAACTTGTGTTTTGATACGTCCATAAATTTTATATCATTGGTTAAAAATAATTTATAAATTCCTTCCACTCTTAAAATAAAATTGTAATAGAGTTAACGAAATTTAAAATAAACCATACTTTCAGAAGAAAGTATATTTTTATTTTATTTTAAAAAACTACTTCAAAAATAAATAAAAACAATTAATCAATGAAGAAATAATATTGTAATTTTTTGTTTATTGAAAAAGAATATCATGTCATATTTTTAGAGGAAGAAAACAATAAATAGTCCTAATAAGCGTAAAAAAATTATTGTGGATGGTAAAATTTGCATATGCATTGAGACAGAAGATGGGCACACTTATTTTGTCAAAGGGGTTTGTGCGCACACGTTATATCCGGGGGACGTATTGCCAACCGGCGGTTATCCATACCGGTGTAAGGCCAATATCACCTGGGTTGTGGGATTGACAACATTATTTTGAAATTTCACGGTACCTAGAGTATCACAACTAATGTGATCACAGTATGAATGATGATGTGAGTGGGATATATGATTAGCGTACGTGATAAGAAATTATGAGAGAATTTAAATAATGATGTTATGGAAAGATGACAAAAACTTATTGACAATGTTAGGAAGTCGATTTCTAGATAATTTTATTAAGGTATAATCTTCAATTACATAGATCATTCTTTTATTCAAATATTCATTTTCATGATTGTTAAATATAAATGTTTTATCTTTGTTGGAAAAATATGGTGAGGAAGAAACTCACCCTTACAACCAATTTTTCAAAAATTATGTAAGAAGATTCGTGAGATACTCATCTCTTAGATGAGAATTTGATTGGTAGGACAAATCTTGCTTCTTCTTGTTGATGGGGAACCTGCTCTGAGTTAGGGATTTATATTATTATATATGTATGAATAAAAATTTCTATACTCTAACTTGATGATATATTTGTTAAATTATAAAAATGATTGTGATTATTTTGTGATTTTGAAAGATAAGTTCCTTAACCATAGTATTGTTTTGTAATGTCTAAATATTGTAAAAATTATATGAATTTATCTTATTTTCTTGAAATGAATAAAAAAATATTTAGTTTCTATAATCATAATATAATTTCACACGATATAATTATTTTATGAATAATGCTCAACTTATTTATAAAATTTATTATTTACCCTTAAATTTATTGTTTATAGATTTAATTTAGTATTTATCAATCGTATTTAAGTTGAGTTAAATAATTATTAAATTTTTTTTTTGAATCGGTAATGACATATATATTAATAAAAATTGGTATTAGAAGTACAAAAAACAATTACAAGATATAATTGAGTAAAAGTGTACAGAAAGCTAAATAGTTAACTAGATAATTATCTCTCTCCCAACTGAATGGTTATCAGATACTCACCAAGTAGATTATCCAACACATAAGGAACAAGACTAGGGATCCATACACCATTCTGCAAAAGATCCAACAACTATTGAAACCTTAGACTTGACCCACAACCAGGAGTTCAGTTGAGTTAGAAAGAAAATTTCTTCTGCATCTACCTTCTTATTGCGAAATAGCGCATCATTCCTATGCTTCCACAAACTCCATACCACCTTCCAATATATATTAACCTTCTTGTGTTGGAAGTGAATGTAGTGTTGTAACAAATGTTGCTTGAGAGGTTTAGTTCTGCAAGTACTTATGCCAAACCACTTATAACATTTGTTCCATACCACATTAGCTATCTTGCACTCCAAAAATAAATGTGTTATAGATTCCCCCTCCTCACCACATAACCCGCAACTAGTCATAGCCACCTGCACCTCCCTACCCGTCAACTTATCCCTTGAAGTTATACCTTCTGATGCTGCTCTCCACACTAAATGTAATGCCTTAGGGATAGCTTTAATATTCCAGAACTCAATAAAAAAACTTTCAAAATCTCCTTGTAACTCATTCTGGATAATGGAATAAGCTGATTTAACACTGAACATTCCCTTTTCATCCCCCTTCCAAACCCATTTATCTTCTCTTTCAATAGTAGGTTGTTTCAATATAATGAAGTCCATGAGTTCTTTTACCAAATCTTCTTCCCACCTGAACCAAGGTCTTCTCCACGCCAGATTCCAAACCCACCAACCATCCTGCCAAGAGCCCATATGATTGATAAGACCATGTTGATTACAAGAATTCATAAACAACCTACTAAACTTCACACCTAATGCCTCTTCTCCAGCCCACTTATCCTACCAAAATAATGTAGCTTTACCGTCACCTACCACCATACTCATATTTTTTGCAAACCAGCCTTCACCTTGCTCATTAACCCCACAAATTTTTTTAAATCCTTCCACCATGCTGAACAAGCTTTAACTTGTTTTTTATCCTCTAAACCTCTCCACCCTCCATACTTAGCTTCTAATACCTGCTTCCAGATCCCTTTATTCTCCTTTATTAGTCTCCATTTCCACTTAGCAAGTAATGCATCATTAAATGATCTCCACCCTCCATACTTAGCTTTAACATTTTCTTTTGTTAAATGGATCTTTTACATCTATTTCATTTTAAGTTGACCATTGACTATGAAAAAAAAAATCTTGAAATATTATTTGCTTGTTTTATTAATTAAAGAAAATTATAATATTAATAATAATGATTTGAGGCGTTACAATCTTCCTCCCAATATGTTCAGATTCTCAATTAATGAAAAGTAAAGGATAAATCTAAGAGGAAAGTTGAAACGGTTTTAGAAAATTGAGAGAGTATAAGAGAGCTTTTGTACGGATATTTTATTCAAAAATTACCTAAAAGGGTTAAGTTGACTCATTTTTATTTTTTTGGGTTAAGTCGTGCTTTCAAAGTACGACTTCATTCGGTAGAAGTCGTACTTCATAACATGACTTTATATTTTTTAATTTTTTTTTCTGAAAATACACTAAAGTCGTGCTATCAAGCACGACTTCACTTTTTTTTTTAAATAATTAAAGAAGTCGTGTTATCAAACACGACTTCACCCTTTTTTTATTATTTAATAATTAAATAAGTTTTGCTATCAACACGACTTCACCCTTTTTAAAAAAAAATTGAAAATAAGTTTTAGGGTTTGTATGAAGAATAAAATTAATGATTAATGTATTTAATTGTTGTTTGTAAAAATTGTTATGATTATATAAAATATCCACGTTAAATTCATTTTGTATTATTTCATTTTCAATTAATTTATTAATCTTTAATCTCATCCTTTTCAATTTTTTCCAATGATGAATTAAATAGATTAATCATAACTAAAAATGATGAATTAACAAAATTTAAATCCTAACTAAATAAATACAAAAATAGAGGTAAATTTAAAAAAAATTACAAAATTAACACGACTTCTTTATTAAAAAAAAAAGTGAAATCGTGCTTGATAGCACGACTTCTTAAAAAAAAAATTTCTTTAAAAAAAGGTGAAGTCGTGCTTGATAACATGACTTCTTTAATTATTTAAAAAAAAAAGTGAAGTCATACTTGATAGCACGACTTCAGTGTATTTTCGAAAAAAAAATTAAAAAATGCAAAATCGTATTATGAAGCACGACTTTTACATAATGAAGTCGTACTTTGAAAGCACGACTTGACCTAAAAAAATAAAAATGGGTCAACTTAACTCTTTTAGGTAATTTTTGAATAAAAATGTCTTTTTTACGTACAAAAGCCGTATAAGAGAGAGTAAGGCAGAGTGTTAATCTAAAATTTTGGAGACAGATGAGAGAATTTAGAAATTTGGAGTTTAAGACGCAAAAAAAAAATACTTAATCTTAATTAAAAACATTACAATTTATTTGAAAGAGATTTTTAAAATGAAAATTAATATTGAAAGATTGAAAGAAAAGAGTAAATATGAATTACTAATCAATCAATACTTATGTATAAACATCATCACTATACTTCAAAATATATTTTGATGGTTTCATTATTTTTTTTTTTTATAAAATCAATATAGAAAAATAAACACATCTCCTTTCTTTCTTCATTAAATATTTTTATTTAACCATAAATTATGTGTAATAAATTAATTGTTATAATAATTATTTTAGGTGAATTTTTTATAATAATAATAAATATTTATTAACACATTAAATTTATTATCTTTTCATTTTTTTATATTAAATTATTTCAATATTCATAAGTTTCATCTCATTTGAAAATTTAGATCATTCTTATGAGGAGAATTTTCATTATTTAAACATGTATTGTTCAAACCAGTAAATAAAATGGTTTCAAGTCAATCTTATCTCTTAACTCTGAACTACGAACTTGTGTTTTGATAAGTTCATAAATTTTATATCATTTAAAAATTAAGGTTAAAAATAATTTATAAATTCCTTCTTCTCTTAAAATAAAATTGTAATAGAGTGAAACGAAATTTAAAATAAACCATGCTTTCAAAAGAAAGTATATTTTTATTTTATTTTAAAAAACTACTTCCAAAATAAAAAAAACAATTAATCAATGAAGAAATAATATTGTAATTTTTTGTTTATTGAAAAAGAATATCATGTCATATTTTTAGAGGAAGAAAACAATAAATAGTCCTAATTAGCATAAAAAAATTATTGTGGATGGTAAAATTTGCATATGCATTGAGACAGAAAATGGGCACACTTAAATATTTTATAATTCCAAACTGTTTTTTCAACTCATCTGCTTTATTTTTTTTCTCACCTGAACCTTCACCTAACACAGCACGTGGTCAACGCGTGCATATTTAAAAATTGATAAAATTTCCCAATAAACCATAAATAAAATTAGTAATATTCCGAAAGAGAGAAAGAATAAACCTTAGCAACATAATTGAATGAGATGATGGATAAGTCATGGATGTTTATAAACCCTCTTCTTGCATTAATTTGTCTACACATGAAGATATTATAGATTCTTTGAAAATAAGTTCATGATATATTTTAATTTATTTTAAAATTATATTTAATAAAAATGTTTTTAGTATTTTAACTTGAATTCATTTCATATATTTATCAGTAGTTGAATGTTAAAATAAGTGGCATCATCAAGATCGAATGGTGTAAGAATTCAGATAAATTTATCTAATTTTTTTCTCTAATTATTCAGTTTATAAAAAAAGTTAAATGTAATATATATATTTTTTTGTTTTCCTTATAGAAATATTTATCAAAACACCTACGAATATGACTTAATTTTAAACGAAATTTATTAAGCTTCTATCATTTAATTACATATAATATTAAAATTATATTACTTAAAAAAAATTTAAATAATTTATATATTGTTATACGTTGATGGAATCATATTCTAGTTGAAATAAATAATCAAATCAAAATATAAAAAATAAAAAAAAACCAAGTAAAATTTTTAAATTAAGAGAGACTATGCTAAACAAACCATGGGAGGTTGGTCGGTGTTATGGTTCGTCCATGCTGATGCACGAAAACCAACGAAAATGACGAAAAAGCCCCGCGCATGATTCGTAGTATATGCGTTATCCCCGAAGGTAATTCTCGTAATATGGCTGCGAAAATGGAGTAATTGAGGATTATCGTTGTGGGAATAACTATTTAATGCGTGGAGTGAAAAGGGTTGGTTCTGAGACCGGGATATTACTTTCTGGTTACCAAATCCTCTACAAGTTCAAACTTTAAACCCTCCGCAAAATCGTTCAGAACGACCCAGGACAAGGAAGTGGAGGATTCACGGCGTCATTATATAAAAACAAAACAAAAGGGAAGAAAAACTGGAATCGCCATCAATTTTTGAGTCTGCAGATTGTTTTCTGAATCTGTAAGTACCACCCTCTTTTTATACTGATTTTTCTGTTTTCAAGCTTTGGATTTTCAGTCACCCCTTCATTTGTCTCTTAGTGGGTGCGAAAAGTCTTTTTTTTTTGTGCATTAAATTGGTGATTGTGTTTTTTTGCTAAATTTATTATTTTTGAAATATATTATATTGGTGTTTGCATGCAATGGTGTTGTCGATCAGGAATCGTAATGCTAATCAGTGGAGAGGGACAGAAGTAGGAGGAATAATTTATGTATGTCGTTGGGGTTAAATTGAGGTCTGTTGTTTTTTTGGCCACTCTGAGAAAGAAAAAAAAATGAATGTGGTAGGAAAAGTTGGAAGCTTGATATCTCAAGGTGTGTACTCAGTTGCAACCCCTTTTCACCCATTTGGTGGGGCTGTTGATGTGATTGTTGTTCAGCAACAAGATGGGACATTTCGGAGCACGCCTTGGTATGTTCGGTTCGGTAAATTTCAGGGTGTTCTCAAAGGTGCGGAGAAGTATGTTAGGATAAATGTTAATGGAGTTGAGGCCAATTTTTACATGTATCTTGACAACTCAGGGGAGGCTTATTTTTTGAAGGAGGTGGGTGATGATAAAGTGATTGATTCAATTGAGGTTGCTCAAGATTCTATTAATGTTCATAGACTTGATCATAGCGTTTCGGATTCTGGGGTTCTGGGGTTGAAAGTTGAGAGTGATTCCTCAGTTGAGGGTGTGCCTCAAATTCAAAGGGCAGAATCTGATGTTGATAGGAGATTTTATGAATTCCCAGATGATCGATCTTCTTTTGAAGATTCAGCTGAGTTTTCAGAATACGAGTCTAATTCATATGGGAGCCTAGAGGGAGACAATTTTGCGGACTCACAGGGTGCACATCCAGAGATGGTCTTGGTGAGTGTTGATGGTCATATATTAATGGCCCCTATCTCAGAAACAGAGCAAACTGAGGAGAATGTGCAGTTAAAAACTCCTCAATTTCATCTGGGACCCGGTGAAGAGACTGACTTGTGTGAAGACAATGGAGAGTTTGGTGAAAATGCTTGGGCTGCTGATTATATTAGTCCGCTGGATGCTCAAACAACTGATGTCCATCCTAGATTTTGTAACACTAATGGCGATGCTAATACTTATAAGCTCTCAACTGAAGTTTGTCGAAGAGACGAAGTACATATCAGTCAGGCAGAGGAAGAGATTAAAAATCGAGAAGATTATGTGAAAACTGATTCAGAAGTAGCTGCATCAGGTATCAATAGGGAGAATGTTTTCAAAAGCTGTTTGGAGCTACGAGATTTTGGTCAGCAGGCTGGAAACGGTGATTTACAAGATACAGGTTCTTCATTGGAGATTCAAAATTCAGCAGAGGAATCTGATGCAAGTTGTCCTGTAGTTAATGAAAATGAACAAAGGATTCTGCAACCTAAAAACGGTGATAAGTTATCACCTCCTAGTTGTTCTATTTCTTCTAATGGCCATGGATATCCAAAAGAGGTTGAGAAAAATGCATCTGGAGAAGTTGAAACTGATTCTAGGTCTCGTTCTGTTACTACTGAAACTGAACAGAATGATGAACGTGTTGACAAGTCAGAATCAAATGATGAGGTAGATGAGAGTCAACAAACCCCTGCACTCAAAGATGTTAGGGCTACAAGTGAGGTAGTGGAACCTCAAACAGAAACTTCAAATAAAGGGGATCAAAGCCATTTGGGTTTGGGTAAGACCAGTCCGCAAATGAGTTGCAGTTGGATTCTTCAATTATTTATTTAATATTAATGCACTGTTTGGTTATTCTCATTTATCTTATAATTTGCAGGATTTGAGATTTCACTTTGTGGTCATGAACTTAAGCTGGGCATGGGTTCAGTAGCTGCTGCTGAAGTGTTTGAAGCACATCGCATATCCGCAGTTGACTTCACAAGTTCTGCTCCATCAATAATTAAAAATCAAAATCTTGTTATCAAGTTTAAAGAGAGGTACATGACATGGGAAAAGGCTTCTCCTCTTGTTCTTGGAATGGCTGTTTATGGTTTAGATTTACCTGTTGAGCCCAAAGATACGATTCCTGTGGAGCAGGATCATGCATTGAAGTCCAGGGATAATGATCTAGGATCATCTTCGGCTGGACGAAGATGGAGACTTTGGTCTATTCCTTTTCGAAAGGTCAAAACATTTGATCGTACTAATAGCAATACAAATGAGGAGGTGTTTCTTGATTCCGAGTGTGGATCTTTTGTAGACCCAACTCCAACATCCAGTCCCCAGGGGTCTCCTATTAAGCAATTTCTAAGAACAAATGTTCCCACTAATGAGCAGATAGCATCCTTAAATCTTAAAGATGGTCAAAATTTGGTAACCTTCAGTTTCTCTACAAGAGTTCTTGGTACACAACAGGTTTTGACATTCATTGACTAAGTTCCTGTATAAGTTATATACAATGGTTGGGTTTTTTCTTAAGAGAGAAATTTTAATTACATAACAGGTTGATGCTCATATTTATTTATGGAAGTGGAATGCAAGAATTGTTATTTCAGACGTTGATGGAACTATTACCAAGTAAGGCTGCTAATAATGCTTTTTAGGCTACTAAGTATTCTTTTAACTTGAATTGACATAGATGCTGCTTAAATATTGTTATTTTTCTCTACAACTCTGTTCTCTATTTGGATTTAATTGGATGTAGATGAAATCCCTGTGTGTGTCCATAATGCAAATTTTGTTAATTGTTTGATGCTGACTGTTACGAAGTGAAAGACAACAGATAAGAGGGGGCAGGATCTGCTTCGAATGTATGAAGTTTCAGATTTGTAGTTTTTTCTTGTCTTGGAGTCAGGCTTTCTATAAGCTTATCGTGCATTAAATTACTTTTAGTCTGAAGCATCTGTAATTAGCCTGTCTACATCCTATGTAAAATTCCGATGCTGATCTTTTAACTAAAACTTATGTAGAGTCTTTGTTTTTAGTTTTTTGGATTGTGTACCTGTGATGGTAGTGCTAGAAACTGCATCAGATGCAAAAAGGTAGATAGAGAAAGAAAGAAACTATCCTTATTGATGACTCCTTCTCCGGAAAAGTGACTTAAAGAGAGGATAAAATCTGAATGGCTAGCTGGTTAGTTACAGATATCCAAGACTTTGAGAACCTGGTCCCTCCTCTAACTTCTTACAACTTTCTCAAAAAGTGACTCCTTCCCCTACCTTCATTCTATTTATATCAGCATTACTTTCTAGCTAATTCTTAACTAACTTTCGTTTTCACAAAGCCTCATTAACATGAGTGACTGCACAATAGTTGGGCCTAACTCTATTTCTCCTATGGTACTGCTTCTTAATAGGAGGTCTTGTAGATTGGACAACTTTGCATGGTTTTTTAGAAACTTTTACCCATACCCAACTTATTTTTGTTATAATAGATTAGGGCTGTGCAATAAATAAATAAGTTAATTAAACCTAACCACTCTTGAAAATTCCAAAAAATGTACACGGTTTTTAAGCTAAACTAGTTTAATTCCTTACAAATGATTTGGTTATCCAGTCTTAAAACCAGTTTTGGTTCTAATTCAATTTTAACTCTAATTTTTAACCAGACCAGTTATAAATAAAACTAATTTTAAATCTGTTTTGGACCAGGACCATATTTTAAATAAGTTTTGGTTTTAAAAACTGGTTTTGAATTAAAAACCAGTTTTGAACCAAGTCCAGTTTTGTTCATAAACTGGTTAAATAACTGATTTGAATCTGGTCTGGTAAAAAACAAGATTAGTTTTGAAAAATTAGTGGTTTGAATTTAAAATCCAATCTACATAATATGTTTTAAATTGGATCTGGTTTGGTTTTGCATATAAAACCAAACCATGCACACCCCTGGGCTATAATGTTCATTCATAACAAAATGATGTTAAACATGATTGCATTTGCTGTGTGATTAGACAAAATTGACTGAATATGGAGGGACTAGAAGTCAGAGTTGCATTATAATTTGAGAACCACAATAAAAAAAAGCTTGTCTTTTCTTTCCTTTTAGGTCTGATGTTTTGGGGCAGTTCATGCCTTTAGTTGGCAAAGATTGGACACAATCTGGAGTCGCAAGGCTTTTCTGTGCCATTAAGGTATGTATATTTTTTTATTTGTACAGATCTAACCTATGTTCGTTTCAATTGGAGTAGGATTATGGAAAAAATTTAGTTAGGTAAATGGAAACAGATCTTCGTAGGATATTTCTGTAAAAAGATTATTGTACAGTGGATGTGTAATTAAATTTCAAATTCTTGTTGCTAGTTGTTCATTATCTCTCTTAACATAGATGTATACATGATTCCCAAATTTTGGTTTAAATTTGTACAACTGACGAGGGACTTCTACTATAGACAAAGAAAAGAAAATTCAGTTGCTAAGTAACTTCTATTTACCTCTCGGGTATATTATTTTAGGGATGAATTGAACTGTGGACTAGAAATGCTTATTACATCTGCAATGATTTAAAGTACACTTTTTTGGTGAGATTTGTTTTATAGATCTTATGTAAATGTAAATATATATATATATATATATATATATATATATATATTTATATATATTTGTGCCCGTAAATGTATGGGTTTAGAAGGAATTAAACCTTCCTTCCCCCTTTGAGCCTGGACTGGATATTTCTCAGCAAATGAGCCTGAGGCTTGGTCAAATCTTTTTTGTTCAATCAACTAGCATGCATAGTCGATAGGAAGGCTAATGACTAGTGAGACAGGCTGTCATAGTCTGATTACATTACCATACATCATTTACTTTTTTTTACTGTTTTACTTCATAAATATTATTATTAACAATTTAAGATTACATACCTATGAATGTTTAGTTTATCTAAATTTGGTATAAAGTACCTTTAATATAATACCACATGATTCAATAATTGGATTTTTAATTTTATTTTCTATGAAATTATTAAATGGTTTAACTGTCAACACTTACTCTTGGACTAACCCTTTCCTTAATTTATTTATTTATTATTATTATTAATATTATTATTATTTTTCAATTTAGGACTGGGATAGTAGGATCCCTTATGTTATAGGAGAAGAAGATAAGATACATTGTCTAAAACTTAAGTTAAAATCAACATTCGAATAACTCTTTCATCTAACTCCACTAAAAGTAGAGGTGTGTAAGTTAATTTTCATTTATGAGAAAAGTTTGTCTCATTTTAGTTCTGTGTTTTTTATCCTGCAAGTGCTTTTTGATATGTTTATCCTAATTGACCCCAGATTTCTGCTTATATTTCTTTCCATTAGAATGAAAATGCAAATAAATTTAATGGTTATCAGCATAACTTTACTATCTTTCTAATGTAAAATGCAGTCTAGCATGCATGGTGTTATGGTGAAGAGTATTGTCCTTTTGATTTATATCTCAAGAAGATTAATGTCTAAATACTTGATCTGGATTTTGTGTCAGGAAAATGGATACCAGCTACTTTTTCTGAGTGCCCGTGCAATTGTCCAGGCATATCTAACCAGAAACTTCTTGCTTAACCTGAAACAGGTATTAAAAAAAACAGGTTTTATGTGATCAATGACAAATATATTTCTGATTTTAAAATTATCCTGTACTCTTGAACTCTTTGTATCAGCGTAAAAACATATGATTTTTTTTATTTATTTTTTAATGTTAAGATTATGTTGCATCAACTACCTTACTAGTCTTGTGTTTTGGAGTATCAGTCTTGATTTAATACCCACTAGACATTATTTTTCTTAACTGCATATGTGGCTACTCGATTATGATATCATTTCAAGGTAGGTGGGATTTAAGAATCGTAACTGGAGGTGCTAAAAATTGTATGTTTGAAGGAATTGGAGTTAGAAAAAGAAGAAAGCAGTAAAATCTTGTCAGTGATAAAGCAGGATTTTTACACTTCTTACGATTATGACATATTACACCCCGTTGAAACTAAAAGATTAAACAACATTATAATTAGGAAGTTGGGTCATGTATTGTTGGCGTTTGGATTTTTACAATTCTCAGAATTTAAAATGTATTACCATGAAAATTTTCATCAAAGCACTAAAGGGAAGTACCTGGTTTAAACCAGAAAGATGGATTTCTGACCTTTCCTCATATCAAGAGGGCTGGTCCCTTCTTTTCTTGGCAATTTATGTTATCATTTTCTTACACCTGTTCATGTTAGGGAAAGAGTCATTAAAAATTTCCATATTATACTCTATTTTTATTATTATATTTGTTTCTTTTTGTCCTGAAATAGAATTGCTTAATTCTTGACAATGACTGATCACTGTAATAATACTTAAGCTGCATAAACATTGCGTGTTTGCAGGATGGGAAAACCTTACCAAATGGACCTATTGTTATCTCACCTGATGGATTATTTCCCTCACTTTACCGAGAAGGTGGGGTACTTCTATGAGATTAGTTATGATGGATACTGCAATGTTGTTTATGCTGTCAGTTGTTAGCTATGTTATAATAAAGATTTCATTTTCTACTAATGCACTTGTGTTTTTAGTTTGATGATTCTGTCTTTACGAAGTCATGTATAGTGCTGTGAATATCATGTAATCTTAGTGTTTTTTTGGGGAAACACCCAAAATTAAGTCCTCTCACCGTGACATGCATGCGTTTTGATGTAAAATCTATGATTGAGATAATTTGGATACACATTCCAATTATGTTCAACTGTTCAAAATCAATTATATCAAAATCAAGTCTACCCAATCTTAAAAAAAAACAAGTTCGTATATCTTTCCTCACCCAAAGAAGGGTGCATATTAACTGTTATGATTGCAAAAAAAGGACAAAGGATCTGGAGCATGAAATTCTGAAAAATGAACTACTGTCTGAGTTGCTTTAAGATTCATGAACTCTGATAAACTGAAGTGACTGAATATATCTTGAGCTCGGGTATATGTATTGATGAATGATATAATTCTTAATCATACCCAAACTCCTTTGCATTGTGAGAACTATTGTCAGCCTGCTATTAATTTTTGTTAATTCTTGGAGTTTAATTATTTATGTAACTGAAGTGTTGCACCATTGTAATCTGATTAATATTATTATTATTTAGGTTACTAAAATATTATAACCAATGCATTGCAAGTATTTTTATATGTTTGCTATGACTTGTCCCTTTTTTCCCTGGAGTGGATTTTTTGTCTGACTTGTTATTTTGTGTTTACTGATAAAAGTGATACGAAGGGCACCACATGAATTCAAGATTGCTTGTTTAGAGGTAACTGCCAGAACACAACCATGTCACTGATATAACATGAAATGTTATTGGAAGGCATCTTCTTATCAACAATATAATACATATGGTCTAAAACTATTGTTATGCAGGATATCAAAAGACTTTTCCCTTCTGACTATAATCCATTCTACGCCGGATTTGGCAATAGAGATACAGATGAAATTAGTTACAGAAAGATTGGCATTCCGAAGGGAAAAATATTTATTATCAACCCTAAGGTGTGCATCCTGGATTCATATTTGTGACAATTATAGTGTCTTATCTTTGTGACCAACTAAATGCCTCTAAAACAACAGGGTGAGGTAGCTATTAGTCACCGAATTGGTGCAAAGTCATATACATCATTGCATACCCTTGTGAATGACATGTTTCCACCAACTTCTTTGGTCGAGCAGGTGACAAATCATCTCCTAGCTACCAGTTAATAGAATAGAATCTGAACTTCACTACTAATAAAATTGACTTTTAACTTCTGAAATACCGCAGGAGGACTACAACTCATGGAACTATTGGAAAACGTCATTGCCAGATGTAGATTAGTTCATTGCTTAAGATATTTAGTTCCTTTTGACAATGGAAGTTAAAACATCCTAGACATCAACCGAAAAACCCGAAATTCCTCCTACTTCCATTCACGAGAGTATCCTTCTGTACTGGTTTCATTGATGGGGATGACCATGCTTTGGTGTCCATATTTTTTATCTGCATTAAATCCTGATTCATTATAATCCTCCTATCAACAGAATTGTATGACATTTTGTTATACTGTACTACGCCTAGTATATTTCAATTTTAATTGGGGGTGATCAGGGAACAATTGCATAGATGCTTACCAAAGCAACTTCTCTAGTTCAAATTTTGGTTTGGGTGGATGAGTTGCATTAGTACTATGTATTTCATGCCATGATATGGAGCTTCAAGTCTTAACCTGGTATTGATGTTTATCTTCAGTGAAGTACTGAGTTTGTATTTCATGCCATGATATAGAACTTAAAGTCTTATCCTCGTATTGATATTTATCTTTAGTGCAGTGCTAGAACAGTTATGAAACATGGAAGCCAAGGTAGTAAACTCTCTAGCTTGACTGGTTATACATTAGCTTGAATTGTAGATTGTGAAAAACTTATTGTCCTTAATATTGTAATATCGGAATGGACTACTCAATTGACTGATGATTTGTTTAGCTTCAATTTTGTATCTTCTTTCAATGACCCTTATGCTCTTTTTGTCCTTTTCTTTTTCTAAACAATTAAAACTTAAGTTTTATTTCATTGTCTCATCATTTTGTTTAAGATAAGAAGAGGAAGATTAGATTAGAGTATATAACTTATTTGCAAAAGTTAGTTTTCCTTTTTTTATTCATTCTAAAAATTAAGCATCTTAATTATTTAAGAAATTTTCTCTTAAATGTTTAGTTCTGAGTTCTCTTTTTAAGAAGAAAACCAATAAAAGGATTTTGCGAAACGATGCTACTTGTGTTTCAGAATCTAAATTGTAAAATGTTTTAAAATGCTTATGTTTTGAAATTGAATTCTGGAGTACAATTAGATTAAATTCCGCAACATATAAGCATTTAAAATATATGTTTGAAATTTTGTTTATGAAGTAATTTTATTTTTGCGGTATCAATTTTCTTAATCTTTATTCTTATACTCTTGCACAAAATTGCAAGAACTGTGATATTGTCCAAAGAATAATACTGATAAATATAGTGAATAGAAATATCGAGTTAAAATAAAGGTTTAATCCGTAAAAATTCTAGTTTTTGAATAGAGACCAATAGTTTTTTTTTTAATTAATTATTTTAATCCAATCATTCAAGTTAAAAATTGATTGTCAATATATTAATATTGAAATTATTATTGCTTTTGCAAAACTAGAAAGTAATTACATTCAATTTTATATCATTGATAAGATGAATAATTATATTATTGATACATAATTGAAAAACCAATAAACAATTGTCCTTTAGTGTTAAATGTTAGAATTAATGAAATAAATAAATTAAAATTATGTGACTCATGTGAAATATATTTATGCGTTTAATTATTATTTAATAAAATTAAAGGGTCTTAAAAGTTATTATGAGAAGTTATTAACCTAGGTAACCAATATGATGGATATTGGTTATATAAGAGACATAATAGAATTTTGCCTCATATGTGAAAAGGAATCTCACGTAAGTGGTAGATTAGAAAAAGGTGATCACGATTAATTTATTTCTCATGGATCAAGGTTAGTAAATATCTCAATTACTATAATATGTGAAAGTCATAAATTTCAAAGATCCTTTTTATGAACTTACATGTAGTATCAGAGCCAAGTTATTGAATTTATGATTTTTCTTAAATGATATTTTATTAATTTTATGAATTAAATTTTTTCAATTTACAAACCCTAATTTTAATTAGGGATAAACAAATTAATGATGTTCCGCTTTTCCCAAATCTACTTCTTTCTGACTCTTTCTGTCTCACTTCACTTTCTTTGATGATTTACGTAAGATTCTTTTTTACATATGAGACAAAACCGTATTCTATCTCTTATATAACCAATATCCATCAGATTGGCTACCTAAGTTAATAACTTTCCATAATAATATTTAAGTCTCTTTAATTTTATTAAATCGTAATTAAACCCATAAATATATTTTACATTAATAATATAATTTTAATTTATTTATTTCATTAATTCTAACATTAAATTGATGCAGTGAATTTAAGTTTGAGTTTTATATTCAACTTATCAAATTATGTTAAGTTCATTTTAATAGATTTGTTTCAAATCTAAATTTATATATTTTTATTTTAAATCAAATTCAATAAACTAAATTTAAAATAAATATAAATTGAATATTTTTTTGAATTTTAAAGATTTAAAATTAAATATTTATCTTAAGGAATTGTTTAAGTTAAGATATTTATGTCATTTTTTTAGATGAGTTGTATGATTGATTGATGAAAGGATCATCAATCATTTATTAACAATAAATTTTAATTATTATATAATTTTTTATTTATTTTTTAAAGATCAATATTAAATTTTTTTAAAAAAATAAATCATTTTATTAAAAATAAACCTGTACATAAACCATAAATAATTGGTTATATTGTCATAAGATAAAAAAAAAAGAGAAGTAATTAAATAATATAAAAATAATTAAATTAATGATGTTGGTAGACATATAAACTGAAATATTAGATTCATTCCAATCCATTTAATTAATTGGAAAGAAGATTGGAATGGAAGAAGACTTTGTATTTTGTTTAGTGATTTATGTGTTTAAGTCAAGTTGAAATGGGTTGGTATAGTTAATGCGTTTTTGGGATCTATATAAAATTTATATAAATGATCTTTTCGATTGAAATAAATTTAATAATAATGTTTGAATGATTAAAAATAGATTTAAATATGTTAAAATGATTTAAAGATGGTTGAAAATTATTGTGGAATATTTTAATCTATTAACTATGGGTTTAATATGCTTAGTATTATGAAATTCAAGATTCTATGTTTTATAAATAAATAAGTTAATTGATTAAAATCATTAAAATTAACATATTTATTTTTTTAATAGGTTACATGGATTTTACGATAAATTTTTATTACTTCACAGTCTCTTATTTTTTTTTTTTATTCTCAACTTTACACATTCCCATTTACATGTTTTCTAATATAGTATTAAAGCTCTTCATTTAAAAATTTCTTCGTTTCAATCCTAGTATCTTTCCTTCAATGGGAGAAGAACAATCCTTCGATAATTGTCTCTATCTTCATTTTAGTGACAATCTTGGAAATACATTGGTTTCTTCAATTTTTAATTCAACCAATTATCATTCATGGAGTCAATCCATGATCATTATTCTCAACGTCAAAAATAAAATTGAATTCATACTAAAAAATGTCCCACGATTATAGAAAAATAACTCCACTTTCCCACAATTATAGAAAAATGATTCCACTTTCGCTACATGGAACAAATGCAGCAACATGGTTGTATCCTAGTTATTTCATTCCATATTTTCTTCTATCCTTTAGAACGTAATTTGGATGGACATGGCAATCAATATATGAAATGATCTCAAAACAAGACATTTTCAAGGAAACGTACTATGAATTTCTGATTTGCAATTAGAGGCAGCTTCGCTAAATCAAAGTGATCTGACTATTTTAGAATATTTCACAAAATTATGTTTATATATGATTTTTTGGTGTTTTGTTGTATTCCATGCTACTTGATTAATTGTATCACTACCCTTTTACTTCTCAATATCTCCCCATATGAAAAATTATATGGAAAAAAAATGATATATCTCATCTTCGTGTTTTCAGTTGCTTATGCTATGCTAACACCCTTATTGATCATAGAAAGTAATTAGATAATCGTGTTAGTCTTGGTATCTTCCTAGGTTATAAGCAACATACTAAAGGCCACCAATTCCCCAACCTAGGGAACCATAAAATTGAAGTTTCCGAAAATGTAGTCTTTCATGAACATCTTTTTCCATATTCACTTACAAATAAAGAACTTGACGCTATGAATATACCATCAACAATGAATTATAATAATCCACAACAATATGATGTATATACATAAAACATAAATGCAAATGAACAAAATGATAATATCGAAAACATTCGCCAATGTTCTACATAGCTCAGAAGACTCCTAATATATCTCACTAATTTCGAAACCACAAAATCTTCAACTTCTAACAATCGATATCCAATTGAATTCTTTTTATCTTTTAAAGCTCTATCACCTAGCTATAGAAATACTATGCTATCAATATCTTCTAATTCTGAACCAAAATCATACGAAGAAGTCTGTAAAAACAAAATCTGGGTTCACACTATGAAGCAAGAAATCGCCACCCTTGAATCCAATCAGACTTGGAAGATCACTGAACTTCCACCAGGTAAAATTGCTATCGGATGCTGTTGGATATACAAAATAAAACACAATTTAGATTGAACCATCGAACGCCACAAAGCACGCCTGGTTGCCAAAGGATATAATCAATGTGAAGGACTTAATGTGATGAGTGCTGTCTTTTTGGTTTCGTTTGGGTGTATCAGTATTTGATTATATCCGGAGTAAGCATTTAAGAAGCTTCACATTTTGTCTCCTACCGCACCATTTACCAATCTGTCAATACTGAATAGTGGGTATGTATCTTTCGGACATGCTTTATTTAAATCCGTATAGTCTGTACACATACGCCACTTTCCATTTGTTTTTTCATTAGTACCACATTTGTTAGCCAGATTGTATATTTAGCCCTCTTGATAAATTCGGCTTTTAACAGTTTCCCTACTTCCTCTTTCACTGCTTTGCGCCTCTCCTCCCCATTTTCCTCATCTTTTGGGTTACCAGCTTCGCCTCCTTATACACCGAAAATCGATGAGTGATGATTCTCGGATCTATTCCCGGCATGTCTGCAACCGTCTATGCAAACAAATCCACATTTTTCTTCAATGTGCCAAGAATGACCTCCTATTCTTCTCGGCTAAACATGGATCCTATGTTGGTAAGCTTATGCGAGTTTCCAATGCATACTGAAATCGTCTTTTCCTTAGGTTGCACTTTTGGGTCTTCATTAATTCTTGGATCAAGATTGGTCATGGTAATCATGTCTTCCTGTATCGGTTTCTTCTCTTCTCTCTCCCGGCTAAGGGGTGTCTTCAAGCTTGGCACATAACACTCTCCAACTATTCTTTTATCACCATGTATTATGACTATGTCTCCTCTGATGGTAGGGAACTTCATAGCCAAATGGGGAGTGGAAATAATGACACCGAGCTTATTGAGAGAAGGTCGCTCCAACAACATGTTATAGGATGTGCAAACATCTATTATAACGTATCTCACTTTGATCACCCTATTATGCTCCTCTTCTCCTCCAAACTTGGTGTATGTTCACCCTTTCTCCTAAGAATCCGACTACTAGATCATCATATGACTACAATACATCCTCCGATAACTTCATCTTTTGAAATGTTTTCCAATATAAGATATCCATTGAACTCCCCTAATCTACTAACGTCTTTTTTACAGCAAAGTTAACAACCTCTACTATGATTACCATGAGATAATCTTGTTGGAGGTCTATCCCTTTAAAATCATCATCAATGAATATGATCAGTGGCATTCTTGACAACTTCCTCCAATCGGCTACATTCATAGAGTGTATGATTCTAAGATGTCTCTTTCTTGTCGAGTTTGATGATCCTCCTCCCGCAAACCACCTGACAATAGTATTTATAACTCCTTTTAACGATTGGTTCTTCTTCTCATCATCTTTCGTTTCTCGTTCCCATCCCGATTGCCTTTGGTAACTGTCATTTTGATAGTAACTAGGTTTACTCGGCCCTCAATTTCTCTCCCATTGTCGCCCCTCTCGGCCATCCCCCTTCCTTACTAATCTTTGTAAATGTCCAACTCACACTAACTCCTCAATCTTGTCCTTTAGTGTTATGCATTCCTTCGTGGAATGACCATGGTTTTGGTGGTACCGGCAATACTTACTGAAATTTGCATTGAGTGGTGACGGGACCTTCTTAATCGTCTGGATCAAATCGACATGCAGAGCTTTCTCCAATGTCCTTCCTCTATCAACATTCAATGGGATGTAATGTGAGAAGCGAGGTGTTTGCAACTCTCTCAGTTTTGGTAGTTGGACCTTTTTCCCTTTCTCTTTCTCGGCTTCCCTCCTTTCCAGTTGTCCTCTTTCTAAAACTCCTAGACGGGTTTGTGCATGAAACTCGTGAAGTTCTTCTAATTACAAAAACTTGGAGACTCTATTACGAAGCTCATCTAGGTCTGTTGCCGACTTCTTGCATAGGTTGTCGGCGAAAGGACCCAGCCTTAGTGTCGTGACCATATGATGCAATGCTACTTAAGGGTTGAGGTTTCTTATTTTCAAAGCCACTCCCCCAAATCTTTCCATAAACATCCTCAACAACTCCCCCTTTTCCTGCTAAATATTTACTAATGCAATGGATGACAGGTGAGCTTGAGAGATGTGTAAACTAGTTGAGAGTTGCCCCTTTCAATGATGTTGGCAACACTCTAAAGAACAGAGCATCGTTGGTAGTGTATAGGTTCACTTGAGTGACGTAAACGTCTATATGCTCATCCAGGTCAGTGGTCCCATCATACTAGTCAATGGTCAAGTTTTGTGACTGTGCCGGGAGGGAAGTCTCTATTATCCCATCCACAAATGGGTGCCTCCAGTCCCCTTCAGGCGTTAGTGAGACTGATATTGTGGTGTGGTACATCCCTTTCTTATGATTGTGTCTCTCCTGGACAACTACTAAAGGTTGGTGTCATGCTGGTTGGGATTGCCCTTGCACCTCAGTATGGGAAGAGACATCTTCCCTTTCTTCCAATCTCCTACACATTCGTGCGCTCTCCTACCTCAACTCATCCATCTCTTCAGCACTTCTTTTCTTGAATTCACTTAACTCCATTCTTAACTCGGACAACATTGACCTTTCTTCATTGGCAACCTCTTCCGGCTCTCTCCTTTCCTCCTCACCCCGTCTCCTTGGCTCCTCCACCTCCCTTCTCGGTTCCTCTTGAATCGTTATATTCCTCGTGAAAACATTCTTGATCACAAACTCAGTCCACAATGGACACCAAATGTTCTTGTGGAACATTGCTATTGGGACCGAGCTCTTCAAGAGAGTTCTATTTCACATCCTTCATCTTTAATCCGAAAGCTTCTCGTCGTGACCCTTATCCAAAAGCTTCTCGTCTGCCGACTAGGAGTGTATCTTTTTATTACACACCGATGTTTAAGTTAATATATATTCCAAAAATGATATATATACTACGATAAAAATGACCTTAAAAAATGCTGCTTACTTACCTTAATATTTATTACCTATTTATAATATTGAGAAATGAGTCAAATAAATAAACTTAGATCAAGATATTTTGACTTTTTATTTATGCTTAAATAATATATAATTAAAATAAATTTAAAATAAAAAAAATAATGTAATTTCTCACATGATACTAAATAATATTATTATATAATTTTTTTTAAATAAATTATCGATCATAATTAATAAATTAATATTATATAAATATAAGTAAATTTTTTAATGATATTAAATTAAATATTATTTATATCATTAAATGAAAAATATATTCATTAAATATTTTTTTTAAATTTAATTAATTATTTATATTTTATAATAAATAATAAAAAAATTTAATTATGTTAAATTCAAATATTTTTTATAATTATTATATATACAAATATATTTTATCCTATAATTTTAATCCCTAAACAAAAAATTTGATAAAGTAAACTAATATTTTTAAAATTATTTTGAATCTTTTAAATTTAATAGTTTGAGATTAAAATATATTTTATCAAATTTGAAGAATTAAAAATAATAATTTCTTTAATAATTTAAAAAAATAATTTTAAATTTCAAATATTAAAAAAATAATTAAACCTCTACATTTTAATTAATTGAACTCCATTTTAACAATAAAAAATGAAAACTAAAAAAATAGAAATATAAAAACTGCAATTTCTTAATTATAATTTTTTTTAGTTGATCATTCAAGATAATTTACTTTAATTTTGAACATTTTACAGTTTCACTATATTTTTTTTAACAAAAAAAAAATATGAAATTTGAGTTTCTATTTGGATAGCGTTAGTTTATATAGTTAATTACAACAAAAATACGGATAAAATTTATATATAGGGTATTGCTTTTTTTTTTTGAATTATATTTATAGTTTAATATACAATATATTTAATAAAATATAAAATTACTCATTTAAAAAAAACACAATAATATTTATAAAAATGTAATTAAGATTTTAGTCCAAAAGAAAAATATACATATTACATATAAACTACGTATACTAATGACGTTTAAAAATCAACAAATTAAAACTATCATATTTGAAGGATCGAATTTAATATTACTCGTGATTTGTTAATTACTTTTAATTATACTTATCATCTATACTAAAATGATAAACTTTAATAGTTAACAAATAAAATTATTATGTGTTTAAAGATAATTATTATAAAAATTAATAAATTTATTATTGGGAATGTATGAATTTTTTTAATGTTATAATTACATACTATAATCTCTTTCGAATATTTTTTTCTAAGTGGTTGATGTATTAAATCTAAAATCTAATTATTAGGAAATTAATTACTGTCCTTTTACCTATATTAAAATTACAATTACTTTATTTTTTTTAACTACTGTTATAAAATACTACAATTACAAAATATAAATAAATTGCAGAGAAACGAGAAGGAACAACAAAAGTGGATTCAGAAAAAACAGCATTTGTTCCGAAATTCATGCCTCCAAAACAAAAAGCTGACTTCTTCTTCCTTTAGCTACTTCTCTCTTTTCTCTCTTCGCCATTGCATCATTTCTCACACGTGCCACAATAACCATCACACTCAACTTCCATTTTTTTTTTTTTCACCTTACAAAGCCAGATACACGCACAGAAACACTTTCTTTTCCCTTTTTCATTTTCCTTAACCACCGACCTACACACCAATACACAGAGAAACATTGCAAGAGAATATATACACATTCATATATATTATTGAGAAAAAAAGAAAGAAAAAAGTTGGCGAAGTCTGAAGAAGAATGTCATGGGTAAGATCGGCGGTGAACAAAGCGGTGGAAGGTGGCCAAATCCGACGTGCCGTTCGTACCTACGCGGACTCCGTCGTGCTCCATGCAAGCAACGCCGTCGCCGGAGGCGCCAGAATCATCCAGGACCGCATTGTAACTACCCTTTTTCTTGAATCTTTTTCAAATTTCCTTTACCCTCCCCTTTTGGTTTTTAATTCTGGGTTCGGGAGGAAGTTCTCATCTTGGCTATGGTACCTTGCAGTGTAAGAAATCTCTGGGTTGGACCTTAAAAGCGTTTTGTTTTGGAGTTTTTCTTGTAATTCTTTTTGGGGTCTTTATTTCTTGAATACACAATACATTCACAGGCATCTAATCACAAATGGTATTAATTTATAAATATAATTATCTTAAAAGTCAAAATCAAATTAAGGATGATTTTTATTGATTGAAAGTTTTCATTCATAGTGCATGCCAGTTATGCTTTTTCTCAGGACAAAGTTTAGATAAAGCACCTGTGTTATTTGTGTGCTGTTTTTCATCGGAATTGAAGTATCATGTTAAAAATCCGTACAATAAAAGTTTACCTTAAAGGATTACGCAAATTATTTAAATAAAACTTCAATTCTGATGGAAGAATAGTAAAAACACCACCAAAAGTACTGTATTTAAGTTTTCTTCTTTTTCTTAAACGTGTGTCTGAAATATGAATGGTTATAATGAACAGGTGACTCGGAACATGCAAAGTTTTAGACACACTGTAAAACGGTTAGAAGAAGTTTCTATTTCGTGTAGAGGGATGGAGAGAGTTCAGTTGCTAAGAAGGTGGCTTGTTGCTCTAAGAGAAGTTGAGAGACTTTCTGTCACCCGCACTGACACCGATGCAAAAGATCTAGACAACCAGTTTCTTCATGATGAATCCAAGGATTCACCACAACAACCAACTTTGGTTTGTGAAACCCTAGCTGTTTTTATTATTTCTATTTTATTTCATATAGTTTTTGCTTTTACAATTTTGGCTTCACTATGTTAAACTAGCTCACTTCTTTGCATTTACCTCCGCATTTCAAAAAACATAGTTTTTAGTTATTTTTGTGGTTATTTATTGGTTAACTTCTAGTAATTCGTGCTCATAGTATATAACTATGGACAGATTTACTATGTAGACCCTGATGCTGTGGATGAACTGAGAAATTTTCGCGATGTCTTTCTTTCCAGTCTTGCTCTTGAGGGCATATCACTGTCAATGGTGAGTTGAAGCAATGCAATCTATAACTGCCACAGTACCATGTTTTTGGATTAGTATTAGTCTATTACATTATTACAGAAGTATCCAATTTTTTCTAGAGGATTTCCATGTTCCTATGGGTTAGGTTTGACAGTGTATACTTGTATGAATCTGTAATCAAATTAAGAGCTTGCTAGTACTTCCCAAATGAAATAAATGTAGATTACTTAGTTTTAATTGAATGCTATTGAAGAAGAGATTCCTAATATATCTTAATCTTCAAACTACTAGTTTTTTATTGTGAAAAATAAAATTTATTGTGTTGTGACCTGTGATACAATTCTTTACAAATTGTCTATTTTCAGTGATATTCTATATACACAGGCTGAGCTTTATATTTGCTGATTTATGGAACTTAACCGCAGGTTACCTCTTTTGTGTGACTCAGATACTTGATGCGCCGAATGAGGAAGAAGTTTCACTACTTTCAGAGATATATGGGTAATTTTTGTCTTTCTGTGTCAAAAATTTCTTTTGTTAAACTGATAGTCTGAAGCCAAATGTTGGTTGAACAAGGTTGCCGGTTGGCATATTAGAAATAGCCTGCTCAAAAAACTGCTTCTGTTTTTGGTATGGTTATACTTGTACAGGCTCTGTATTAAAGGAGGAAAGGAAGAACATACTGCCTTGTTATCCAGTATACAGGATTTGGCAAAAGCATTTTCTGTATATGAAGATGAAGTTCTGGTAAAAATGTTAGAATTGGTATTTTCTTGTAGATTTACTTGTTTATGGTTGTACATACCTACAAATTTAATAATATTGTGACTTTTGAAGGATGATCACTCTTTATCATTGATACATCAGATCAAATGTGACTAGAAAAGTTTTGCTTGGTTCTATTCTATCTTGATCATGATATCTATTAATTGATGTGAAGCTCAGAATTATTGAGATGTACTGAGATTATGGAGTTTTAGGTATAGATGGAGGAAGAGTGAGAAAGGGAATGAAACACTAATTGGTAATAATGGAGATGTATAATTATAATCCTAGCTAATTCCTGAAATGAAACATTATAAGATAAGAAATTGGTAACTAATCCTAAGAGATAATGAGGAAATAGGGAAAGTAACCAGAGAGAATAGTCTAAAATACGACATTTTCACATATTCTATTCATGTTTGTTTTATTTGTTGCCACATGTCAACTATTCTCAGACACCAGACTTTCGATAGAATGTTGCACTTTCTTTCCTGTTTAAGATCCGTACCTTTATTTGCTAATAAACACGGGGCCTAATGACGTCTGTTCCTCATTTAAAAATAAAGACAGAGATGTTATTAATTTTGTTGCCCGAAGTTGTCTTCAGACTTATCTTGATTGCTTGCAATCTGTGCTCTAGCCACAACCTCTGACTTTGTAACTGAATTGAACTTTTATACATTTTAGTAGAATTCTACTGGATTTATATGCACTTATTTGGTACCTACATACCTTTCCTTGTCTGCCTTACTTTTTTAACAGGCAAAGCGAGAAGAGTTGCTTCAATATGTACAAACTGCAATTTCGGGGCTGAAAGTAAATGCTGATTTCATGAGGTTGTTGCTAAGCATATCTTTATTGTTGCTTGGTTGACCTTGAGGTTTTGTTTTATGTTTTAGTGGATGTAATATGTCAACTTTGCAGATGTATGGGTTATGGCATACCAGTAGTTGCAACCATTGGTAACCTTTGCTAGCATCACTGAAAGCATTTTTTTATAAATATTTGTTCGGTTCATGTGATCAATTGGAACATCATTTGTTATTTTTAATATAATAATAATACACTTGTCTACTTGTTCGAGATTCAACACTGTTTACTTAGTTAGAAATAACACATTTAAGGCTTCTTTTATTTACGTAATTAGTATTAATTTTCCTTTTATGTGCTTACAGAGTCATAAACAATAACCAATGCTCCTTGAATATATTTTGGTATTTAATGTTTAATCAAGCATTGACAGGAATTCTAAAAATTCTAGAATAAATTATTGGATTCTGAAACTTTCAAACCAATGCTGTGTTTTTTGAAAGATTTTCCCCAGCGCCATAGATGTGGCAGAATCTTCTTCATCTATAATGCTTCACACCATTTTTATAACTTGAGTATTATTAGTCTTTTCTCCTCTTGTATGTGATACGTTCTCCTTTCTCAGAATAGAAGTTGAAGCATGTAATCTGAAGGAAAATATTGAGAATATGAAGGCAGTCAACCAAGATGGAAATTTTGTAAATTCACCTGAAGAGACCACTGCTGTAGCAATAGAGGTGAGATTGAATTTCTTATACCCTGGGGTACAATACAATGACGCGGCTGCAATCCCATCCACTTGCACATGAACACTCTCATTGTTGTCATGTACATGGTGTGATATTGTGATGGAGGTACATGAGGATATTTTATACCAGCATGTTTCTAGGTTGTGTTATCATAACTTCAAAGCTTTCCTAATAAATTAATAATATTTGGGTTTCACCAAAGGTTTATCTTAAATTTGTTTTTGTTTCTTAATAACTTGATAAAAATTTTCTATTTCTGATATTTGTGGTTTATATCAATGTGAATTTAGCTTTCCACCTTAATTTTTCACCATCTCATTAACATATTAACTTCTTTGCTTGTTCTCTTGTTACTATTAGTGAAATTTGCATTCAAACGTTGCTCTAGGTTCTTTGTCTAGGAAGGAAGTGAGTACATGTCTGTTCAACCTTCAAATCAAACAAGTATTAGTCTCTATGTGTGGAAGTGCATGTCTAACAGATGGTCTTGTTCTACATTGATTTTAATTTTACCTTCTGTTCAAATTTTATCCAGGTTGCTTACTGAAAAATAACTTGTTATAATAAGAATTCTAATATATTGTCGAGAAGGTTTTATCACATGCAAGCAGACAAAAATAATTGTTAGAATGACTAAATCCCTAATCAATTTCTCATGGACTTTATTTTGCTTTGAAAAGAAAATTAGAAGTGAGAATCGATAAATTATTTTACTGGATGTTGAGTATTGATTGAAATACTCAGCTATTGAGGAATGTTTTCTACAGAATGGAATTAAAGTATTTAACACATTAACAATGTCTATAGTGCGGGTTTTTACAATCACATTCTACATATTTGCCTATATATTTTGGCTTATGTAATGTTATGGCATAGTTAAGAGTATGTTGAGTTACAAGGAGATTTTATTTGATTTACAAGGAGAGTTGTATTTATTAATTATTGAAATTATTATTAGGTAGTTGAGTTCTATATAATTATATTAGGGTAGTTGAAAGTTTTCTTTAGTTCTGTATAAATAGCACATCTTTGTACTGTTTTAATCAAGAAATAGAACTATAGTTTTCTCTTCTTCACTATCTTTTCTATCATTTTCTAGTGGTTATATAAAAGAAATTAGTTCAATTGGATCAAATAATCTGTAGTTGTTGTTTAATAGCATAGATTTTTTTTTTTTTTACACTTAATTTCCCTTTCGGTCCCATTAGTTTGAACTATGCATGAGCTTCATTATGGTTTATGAGGGTATTTTAGGCAACCTTTAATAGATTCAAGATTGAGCAGTTATTTAGATATTAGTGGCAATTATGCATTTTGGTTTAATTTCAGGCTGTTGATGAAGCTATGTTAAAAATTATTCAAATGTGTTCTAAGCTGGAGGAACTCTTACTGAAAAAGAAGTACTTTAGCTATGGTGATTCTCCACAACTTCATGCTGAAAAGGTCTTGCACAGTGATTTTTAGTTCATCTCTTTTACTCCTGGAGCATCATATCTCTGCTAGTTATCGTTTCTCCAAGCTTCATTGAAAAGAATGTATAGAACATTCAAAATTGATATTGTATTATGCACAATTGTTCATTTATTCATTAAACAAGGGGCTTTGAGATCAGAATATGATAGGTATCAGGAAATCAGTGCCAAGCAACAATTCTTTTTGTATTATAGTGAGTCCTGATGGCTCTTAGGAATAACCAGAGATTGTATCAGTATTCAGTCTATACAATATGGAAATGAAAGAAAGAACAACACCCGCTGAGTACTTTGAGAGTGCGTATTCTCTTCTACAATAATATCCTAAATTCTATAATAATTCAACAAACTGATGAGTCATTCCCTACTCTTTTGCCAGAAGGGCATATGATTATTTTAGTTCTAATTGGGTGCATTGGCATTGTACCTCACCTTCCTCCTCTTATAGACATGTTTTATCATGAACTTCATAATATGGGTCGTATCAGAATACATTATCGTTTTCTGCATTATGTATTGTATTGTTCATTATAAATACTCAAGCTTCTGCAAGTAAGCACAGTTTTCTTATTGCCACTGCAGTGATGCTTAGCTTCCTGCATTTGGTGTTACATTTTTTTTGTTGTTATTGATGTATGATTGAATCACTTCCAGGTTGACAAATTGAAAGTTTTATCAGAGTCTCTTGCAAATTCTACCACAAAAGCTCAGACTCGCATCTCTGAAAACAGGTCCCAGAAACAGTTATTTTGAGTTTATTATAAAAAGAATAGTTTCTTTCGTATATGTGTTGTACTTGCACACACATACCTTTGTTGAGTATCATGCAAAGGTACTGACATATTTTCATCTCTTTTTCTTGCATATGGCTTTTGTAATTGTATAACATGTTGATACTCATGTATGCCATCTGCTGGTTGGCTACTTGAAAGTTAATACCAAACAGATAAAAATGTTGACCTTAATTTTTTTTTTCTCTTAATTTGTTTCATTATTTGTTCACGACCAGATCTCAAAAGGAAGAAGCACTTCATTTTAGGGCATCTAAATGTGAGGAGGTTAGCCAAGTTGAGAAGGTACATTCTCCTCAATAGCAAGTGATAGTTTCATCTTATTGTAGTAGATATAGATCTGGTAAATTTCTTCATAAACCTTCCAGGAGAAGAAAATAAGAAGAAAAAATGAAAGAAAATTATCTTTTAGCTAAAATTAGCTTATGCTTGTGTTTAGGGTTTAAATTCATTTTAGAGAAATTAAGGAGAGAACTTCAACAATTGGCTTATACATAAACTAGTTTTAACTTATAGGAAAACTCATTTAATTTTCCCTCTTTACTTTTTCTGTCCTAGAAGTGCGTATGGAGATGTTTATCTAGATAAACTTAGTTAAAACCATATGAAAATTCTCACTGAAGGAACTGGCAAGTCATCTAAATAGTATTGGGTCCTCATAATTGATTTTTCTTTTGGCAATGAGAGTTGGCTTAATTGTTAAGTTTTAACAGCGCTGCCAAATAAATCTTGAAAATCTTAATATTGATCAAAGCCACAAAAAAAAAAAAAAATTTTAATTCAATTTATGTTGGTATTCATTCATTTGGAGGTTATATGTAAGTGTCATTATAAATCCTTACAGGGATTGGTGGCATGCCCTCTTCTTCCTCTAAGGTTTTATTATCAACATACAAAAAGGAAATCTTTTCTGGGGAAGGGAAGGGGAAGGTGAGGGTGGGGTGGTAATTCTCACATATTTGGTTTCTTCTCTATGTATGTGATCTTGAAAATATGCAATGCCTTAGTTTTAAAGGTGAAAGGAAGAGTAAGAATTTGATAAAAAAATTGGGGAGAATAGCACTATAAAAGTTAGCTTTTGAGGTATGATTTTCTCAAGGCTCGTATCAATTGGTATCAAAGTCATCCACCATGTCTCTCAACTGCAGAAGACCAATGCAGGTAGTGATGCTGACATTTGTAGTGTTTGTCCAAAACTATTTGAAGGGCTAGTGCACATCTAGCTCATGTGGGTGCTGGGGTTTTGAAGTGTGATGAGATTTTAGGGTCCAATTGTAAGGTATCTAGAACTAGAGTCCCAAATTAGTATAAGATTCTAGTGTAGGTTTATAAGGTCTTGGGCTCTCAAATTACTATAGCTAGCTTTTGTGACCTAGTTCTTTCAAGATTCTTATCTAATTTTGTCTTACTTAGAGCGGAATTAGATATATAGAACTATGTTATGTGTCATTACTACATTTTGGGTGTGTTTAATATATCCTATACATATATCCAGGGTTAGTACCAATAGAAAAGCACAGTCATACCAATAGAATAGCTACAAGCTCTAATAATGGCAATGGAAGGTTGGGCTATTGTGCTAAACCTCACCTTAAAAGTTAGTTTATAAGGTTGAGTTAGACACTGCATCTAATTTCTAATATAGTATTAGAACCTATCCTAGTGAGGTTTGTTAGGCCTATTGTACTACATGCTATTGGACTATTATTGGAACTCCCTCAATTATCTAGTCCTATGCTCGAGATGCCTATTCCTTAGCATGAGGGGGTATGTTGGTTGGACTACCTATATAACTTTCATACTCTCAAGATATTCATTCTTTGGCTTGAACGGGTGTGTTACATGATTCCACATGACTAGAGATATGGCCAAATTATAATGTATAAGTAGCATACAAACCTTACCTTACAAACTAGTTTAGTAATGTTGAGTTAGGCTTATATCAACATTCTAATATAGTAGTGAGCTTATCCTAACGAGATTTGTTAAGACTTATTGTACCACTCGAAAAAATTAGGCCACTATTGGTTCACCCATATCCTTAATATTGGGAGTGTGTTAGAGATCTCACATCGATTAGAGATGGAGACAAATTAAAATATATAAGTGGGGTGCAAAACTCACTTTACAAGCAGGTTTATAAGGTTGAATTAGGTCAATATCCCTTTTTAAGATGATATTAGAGTCTATCCTAACAAGGTTTGTTGGATCTATTGTTCCATCGATTATTGAACTACCTACAAATTCCACGTTCTCGAGATGTCCAGTTCTCAGCGTGAAGGGGTGTGCTAGTAATCACATATCGACTAGAGATGATGCCAAATTATAATATATAAGTGAGGTGCAAACCTCATTTTACAAACTAGTTTTGTAGGGTTGAGTTAGACTTATATCCACTTTCTAAGAAAAGACATGTTAAGTTAAGGCCATGTTTGGGAAAAGAAGACCTAAGCTAGGAGGAGGTGCCTTGCCATTTGCATGTATCCCTTGCCTTGGCTTGGTGCATTTTGGATGAGATATAAAGATCTTATGCGGATATTCAAAAGGAGTAGTGTAGAAAATTGATTCTAACATTATGAAGATTGGTTCCATTGTAGTGAAATATATTGATTCTAAATTGGTCTTGTAGCTTGGGTTTGATAATGCTGATTAAATCGATGATAACATGTAAAGGTTGTATGACCTTCTAGAATAATAAGAATTGTGTGTTATGAGCATACAGGCTTCTAGAAAATATTCAATACTTATAGAATATGTTCTGCTTCCATTAAAATCAAGACACCTATTATTTATGGTTTTTCTCCAATTTTAGTTTTTTAAAATAAAAATAATAAAAGACATATTTAATCACCATGTTGTTTTTCATAATGCATTATATGCAGAGGTGATGGGTGTGATTCTTGTTATGGAAGCTACTATCCCCAAAGGTTAGACTAATATTTGGATTGACTGTGATTCTAAACTTGTTATTCAAGTTTGGTCCAATACTTCTATTATTCCTTGAGATCTTCATAGTAGATGGTTGAATTGTTCTGTAAATACTAATAATACGTGTGTTCATCATATTTTTAAAAAGGGTAATCAATGTGTTGATAAATTTGGTGGGATGTTCCTAGCTTCATTTGTCATGAATTTTTCAGGCATAGATTTGGTTTACCCTTTTATAGAGTTAGGGTTTAGTAGGTTAGGTTTGGTCCTATCACTATTTTTTGTACTTTCTTCTTTTTATGATATTCTAAGGTGCTCAACACCTTAGCACTTATTTTTTATTAAAAAAGGAAGATAGAGATTACAAAGTACACTGAAAATTTGCTTCTAGATAACACTTTACATGCTTGTACAATTATTTGAATTGTCGTTTGTCTATAACTTGCTCTTCACAAATTTGTTAGTTTTGGGACAAATTTAATTCATAATGTTTGAAATACAAATTAAGTCATACTCAAATTTATCTTATTCTCCCATGAGCATTTATATGTTATTCTATAGTATTACTTAGTATTTCAATCAATGTACAATTTTTCTATTTTCGGGACAATTTTAATTGTAGGAGCTTGATGATGATGTCTCCAAACAAATAAATAGTTTATATGAAGGAATCCATTTACTTCTAAAACATACTTATTTTTGAAATAGATATACGATGGGCATTTCGCAGGAATTAGCCGAGGAGATTGAAGAACTTGTGAAGCAGAAAGACGAGCTTGAAGACAAACTGAAAAAGGTCTTTATTTTTTCAGACTCCCTTTGATTGCTTGAATTATGGTGCTCAAGAACATTTGATGGAACTTAGGAATTACTTCTTTTTTATTTTGTTGCATCCGCATGATAACCATATGAAGTCTTCAGTATGATCTTCATGAATCTGTTAGTGTCATCCTTTTCTGCCGTTAGATAAGCCTGAAATATTATTGCAGGTCAACAACTTGTTGACATCTGCACGTATACGCCTTCACAATGCAAAAGAAGAAAGAGAGCAGTTTGATGAAGCAAGCAATGACATTATTCAACTTCTAAAAACAAAGGTACAAAAGTTCAGTTCATGTCCTAGACTCAATTCTTCATGAAAAAAATAAATGTTCTCATTCAGAGGGCTATATTAAAATTAAGGCTAACTTATCTTTAGACCTATCTTATTTTTTATGTTCAGTTTAATTTATTTATCTTTTCTTTAAGCAATATTCGTTTATCTTTTAAAAAGTTCAGTTTAATCTTGTAAGTTTTAAACATTAATTAGAATGATCATTTTGTCAGTTTATAATTAACACAATTAATGATAATAAGATGATTTCTTTTAATTTGAGGGACTAGAAAAGAATTTACTTCAAATTTTAAGGACTAATAATTGTTAATCTATTAATGTTATTAACACCATTACTTACAAACAAATGGAAGGACTATGTTAAATCTTTTGTTTTCTCTTTTCATGATTTTCCATCTGTTCACTAGATAAGAGACATATCTCATTTGCGGTGTATGCTAGTTCGATGAGTTTATTTTAAATCCTTTTTAAAACTTGACTATACTAATGTTTTTAAAAGACGAGATCAAATTGAATATAAAAAAACTAAGATCAAAGACTAAAAGTAAAATTTAGCCTAAAGTTAATAATATGATGCAAACCGTTTTGTTATTTGTCTTATTGTCATGAAGTTTTCTAATACTAGGAGGATGAGATGGAGCGAGCCATTAGCTCTTATACAGTGGAAGCCAATGTTGTTGATACATGGATCAAGTTTCTAGAGAGCACATGGGTCTTCCAAACTTCAGATAAAAAGAAAAAGGAGGAGCAGGTCAAGTATGTCTTGTAGTTTAATACCATTGGCAAACAAATATTATCAAATAAATCTTGACATATTACAAATTTCAAAGTTATTATGCAAATTGATTTGCGGCATGTGTCTTAAAGTACATGTTTTCATTTATTAATATTCATATTATCTATTTTTTTTATTGCTCATAAAAGTGCTGAACTGGAGAGATATGGCTATCATTTTGTGAATTTGGTGGTTCATCTTCTGCATTCTTACAAGGTAACAAATCATCCTAGACTGATCAATATCTTTATCATACTGCATTTCCTTAATCTTCTGATCACTGGCTTGCTTATATGTCAGGAAAAATTGGGTTCTTCTGTTAAGCAAATAAGAATACTTGTGGAGAATTTAAGAGTCAGACCAGGGTATGGTGTTCTACCTTTCTGAATTGTCTATGTTGTAAATACTATGCTTCCAACTATTGATTTATATCAGGTTAGCATCATCAACAGTAGAAACTGAAGGTTTGAAATTATCAAATCCGAGGAAAAAACTTGAAGAAGAATACTTGGATATCGAGTCTAAGGTATTTTTCTTTTCAACGTTGATTTTATATCATTATGTGAAGTGAAATCTGTTAGACCTCTCTTAGAAGTAGATAATTTTATTTGTCAAATGATTTAATAAGACAAAATTCAAAATAGAGAAGATAACATAACATAGTGGGAAGTTGTTGATATTTTATTAAAAGGTTCTAAAAAAAGAGTATAAACTGTTTCAGATTACAATCCCTTATTTTATGGGCAAAATGACATTAATTGAAATTAAAAATAAAATCATAATAGCCTAACATTCAAAATCTAAACACCTTAAAGAAATCCCTCTAGAGAGGAAACAAATTATATGATTCAACAAGGCATGTTTTTGAAAACTTTCCTCCTTGTCTAAATAGCTCCATAATGTTTGGTTCTCAAAGCTTCAAATCTGACTTTTAGACGAGTTTTAGTTAAAACATTTGTACTTTTATCTTCGGTTTTGTAATAAATTAGTTTGACTTCTCCTTTTATTTACACATCTCTTAGGAAGAAAAACTAAACAAGATTACTTGAAATAGAAATAGTTGTTTGATTTTCAACTAGAATTTACGTAGGCTCCTTTTGTTCTATATGTAAATCAGCAAGTATGTGCCTTAACCAAATAACTTGATTCATTGCTTCAGCGGCTGCCACATATTTTACCTCCACTGTGCTTTGAGTCACAATGTCTTGCATCTATGAACATCAAGAAAGTACACTTGAACAAAAACTAAAACAATAACTTGTTGTACTTTTCGTGTCATCAATTGAACTACTCCAATCACTATTAGCTTGAATCTATCTACTTTGAGAGGTTTTGTTAAAAATATTAGCCACTTGTTCATTGGTACTATTATATTTTAACTCTAGTTTCCCTTTACTGACTTGATCCCTTAGGAAGTGAAATCTTGTCTCAATATGCATGCTCCTTCCATGAGCAATAAAATATTTAGCCAAGCTTATATCTGACTTATCGTCTACTATCATCTTCATTGGCTCTTTTCTTCTAATTTTCATTTCTATCACTAAGCCCTCAAACCACGAGACTTGACAAGCTCCCATTGAGGTTGTAAAGTATTCAGCCTCACATGAAGACAATGCCACCACTGTCTCCTTAGAACACAATGAAATAGGTGCACCACACATCATAAACACATACCCTGCTATAGTTTTACTATCACTTTTATCACCCCACCAATTTGAATCACAATAGCCAAATACTTCATTAGAAGTGTTTTTGTCATGTTTTGTAAACAACTACGGATATCCCAAAATGCCCTTCACATATCTCAATATTCTCTTTGCTGCAAGCAAGACTTGGATGAAGCATATATCTACTAATCAACCCCACTCCACAAGCTGTCAGGTTTACTACTGTACAAAAATCTCAATGAACCCACATTTTGTTTATACAAGATTGCATCAATTATCTCATTACTTTTTTCCTTCTCTTACTTTATACCCCAATCAAGTGGTGTTTGGACAGAATTACAATCAAATATATGAAATCTTTTCAATATTTCTGTTGCATATCTCTTTTATGCGTGAAAACTTTGTCACTACTAGATACAAATTCTATTCCCAAAAACTAGGATAGCAATTACAGATCTATCATCTCAAAATGCAACATAATTCTCCTTTTAAACTTCTCAATTTTTACTGCATTGTTACCATTAACTAGTAAGTCATCCACATAAAGGCAAGCTATCATCAAATCACTTATAGTACCTCTTGCAGAAACTTCATATTTTGTTGTACACTTGCTGAAACCCAACTACAAAAAGAAGCAATCTATTATTTTATTCCATGCCTAGGAGGATTGTTTTAGTCCATATAAAGCCTTCTTTAATTTATACATCTTATTTTCTCGTTCTGTCACTTTAAAACCAAAAGGTAGATCAACACAATTATCTCCTCTAGTGGACCATTTAAAAAGGTTGACTTTACATCAAGTTGTTGCAATGGCCAACCTTAAAAGTGGCTGTAGCAACCACTAGTATGTTGGTTTCAATTCTTATCACAAGGGCAAACATCTCGTTGTAATCCAAACTAGCTTTTTGCGACCAGCCTAGCCTTGTATTTTGCAACTTTGCAAGTTGGTTTTACCTTTACTTTATAGACTCATTTTACTTCAATAGGCCTTTTGTTGAGGTAACGTGAAAAACTCCCATGTCTGTTTTTCTCTATAGCCCTTAACTCCTCTTCCATTGCTGCATTCCATTTAGGCTTAAAAGATGTTGGCTTAATCTCTACCAGCAGAGCAAAATGCACTATGTCCCTATCTTCATTCACTGCATAGTTAGGTATAGATATAAAATCTCTAAAACTGAGGTTTTTTGTCTATTTTTCTGAGGTCTTTGTGGTTGAATCAAATTTGTTTGTGTATAACATGTGGCTGATTTTGAACCATTTCTGCACAATTTTCTGACTACAAATCAAGTTGAGTTGGTACGGACATTTGATCACTTTCAATTGTAGGCTCCCAACTCTAACCTTTACTTTCATCAATAATAGTATCTCTACTCACAAACATTTTGCTAATAGGGCCGTATAATTTGTATGTACCTATTGAATGATACCCTAGAAACGCCATTAGCTCTCCCTTGTCATCCAACTTCTTTCTTCTTTCATCTAGTACATGTGTAACGCAAAGAGAAGAAATACTCATAGATGACTTAGTGAAGGTTTTCTTCCTAACCATGATCATTTAGGCTCTTAGTTTGACTTATGTTGAAAATATAGGTAGCAGTAGATACACCTTCTCCCCAAAAACTGCTTTGGTATATTCCTTTCTTTAAGAATACATCTTGCCATGTTCATCAACATTCTATTAAAATTTTCCATTATGTTGAGGAGCTTATGGAGCAGTAACTTCATGAATTATACCTTCCTAATCACAATAAGAATGAAAATCATTTGAGGTGTATTCAACAATACCATCTGCACTAAGAACTTTGATGGATCATCCACATTGCTTCTCCATCGTTTAAGGTGTCTTGAACCTTCTTAACACCTCAAATGTCTCACCTTTTCTTTTAATCAAATAAACCCACAATTTTCTTGTACAAACATCAATAAAAGAAATGAAATGGTGATTACCTCTAAGTGAAAATACCTCCATAGTACCACGCACATTTGAATAGATGACTATCAACGGTATTTTTGCTATTGGAATGTTGGATTTGAAGGATTTTCTCCTCTGTTTGCTTATTACACAGTCTTCACATAACTCCCTAGGTTGCTTTATAGAGGGCAAACCACGCATCATCCCTGTTGAGTTTTAAAAAGGTGTATTTATTAATTTTGGAATTATTACTAGGGTAGTTGAGTTCCTTATAATTATTACTTGAGTATTTGAGAAGTTTTATATAATTATGACTAGAGTAGTTGAGAGTTTTCTAAATTCTCTATAAATAACACATCTTTGTATTGTTTTGATCAAGAAATAGAACTTCAATTTTTTTTCTTCACTATTTTTTTTATCTCTTTCTAGTTGGTATTAGAACTCCTGATCCTGGGGGTTTTGCTTCCATATTCAAACTCTAGTTGCCTTAGTTGTCGATTCTTTTGGGTTGCCTAAAGTGCACCCACTTTTTCTTTTAATTTTGGGATTGCCTGAAGTGCTCCAAAGATATATGTCCTTGCCACTATTGTCGTTAGCATTGCAATTGTTGCTACTGTTGCCATCATTATCGCCATTGCCACCATCCACTCTTAATTTTTTTTGTTAGATTTGGCTTGCATGGTTAATATTTTATCTTCAACTATCTCTCCATTAAGTAATACTGATCTTCCACATCTACTTGAAGATAGTCGTCTCAATGGTAGGAATTATCTTCAATGGACTCAATTCATTTGGTACACATTGAAAGGTACAGGAAGACTTAATCATATTGAAGGGGATGTACTAATGCTGGATAGCCTTAATTTTCAGATTTAGGACAATGATGACTCCAGGATCATAACATGGATGTAGGGATCCATGACTACGGAGATCAGGAGGAATTACATGTTTTACTCCACTGCTAGAGAGATTTGGGAAGAGTTAGGAAATACTTACTTTATGAAACAAGATATATCCATTTGTTATGAGTTAGAGAGTAAAATATTTAGTGCAAAGCAAGGTACTCTCTTAGTTGTTGACTATTATCGAGTGTTGAAGGGTCTTTGGATTGAACTAGATCAATATCAAAATTTGAAACTTGAGAATAGTATGGGGATGCTATCACTCTAGCTCAATTTGTTGAAAAGTCTCAAATTTTTAAGTTTTTATGAGAATTGAATCCAGAATATGACCTTGCTAGGGCTCAAATTCCTAGCAAGGAAAGACTTTCCTCTTTCTGAAGTTTTTTACATGATCCGAGGTGAAGAGACTCATAGAATAGTCATGATGAATGAACCATTCATTGAAGGTGTTACCTTATTTTTTGAAAAATCTTTCAAATTTAGAATATCAAATTCTGGGAAAATGATACTTAACTCAAAAAGTAAGAAGGATCGTTGGTGCTCTCATTGTAAGAAATCTGCACACACCAAGGAGACATGCTTCAAGCTTCATGGAAAGGAGAATGCTCTCATTTGTTTGGCTGAATTGAAGGGACCATGCTCAAAGAAGGCTCATTAGGCAATTTTAGACCCTGAAGGATCTGACAAGACCCTCTCTTCTTCGCTTGTTGAAGATGGGGTACTAGACTTTTGAGCTAAAATCGAACGCTTACTAGCTCTCATGGAGTCTCTTAGTAAGTCTTCTTCTAGTAGTTGTTCTCTAAACATGATTAGTAAGAACTTTAATTCTCCCTTTAATGTTTCTAAAACTGTATACGAGAATTCTTGGATTCTGGACTCTAGTACAAACTGACCATAGTACTCCTTATTCATCTTACATGTCACCCTATGTTTCTCCTTTTGATAATCACATTACTATTGCCAATGAGACTCAAGTCCTAATAATTGGACGTGGCAATATTTCTCTTCTTCCATCTCTTAACCTTAGTGATGTCCTTCATGTTCCACAACTTTCCAATAATCTTGTTTCTGTATACAAACTTACTCATGATCTCAATTATTTTGTAACTTGTTTTTTCTCTCAAGCTTTTTAAGATCTTATCACGAAGTGGATGATTGGAACTGTTAAGAAATACAGAGGGTTATAGTATTTTAAAAGCTTAAGAACCATGGGATGTATCAGTAAAGAAGTATTTCCTTCTTATCACCAATCTTCTATTACTCCCAAATCCTCTCAAATTTGGTTTCTTCATCGTCATCTTGGACATTTGTAACACCTTTCTACTTCAAAATGTTTTTAATTAATAAATATAAAATTTGTGAAAAATAAAAGGTAGTAAACCAGTACACAAGGTAAGTTCTCAAGAAAGAGAGGTGGGTCACTAAAAGACACTCTTAAATAACAAGTCTTTCTTAGTCAGAACTTTCCTAAATATGCACTTTCATACCACCATAGTTTATATCCAGTAACAAGATTAACATTTTTTTGATGTAGAAGATCAAATAAAATATTATTAGGCATTGAAATAACCTTTATAAGTTTTTAACAATAAAACCATAATAAACTTCAGATAAAAATAAATAATCTCTTTATGCCCCGATGTCACACTTAATTAGAACATCTCATGAAATAAAGATATAGGAAACCTATGCTTTATCAGCCAACTCCTCTTTGTTCTTATCAAACATATGTTCACCTATAAAAGTGTTCAGCCCAAACAAAAATACCAACAACACAAAAAGAAGAGTGAGGAATATATCTCACTTATAGATACGTATAAGAAAATAGGCAGAACTAAACATGCATACACATCACACGCACCAATACATACTCAATCACCAACTTATTTCATTAACTCAAATGCATTAATGATTTTATCTCTAAATGCATGTGGTACCATCACACGAAACACGCGTATGAGTAGTCCAAGAGTACATAAATTGGTTCAAAGGACCCTCACAATCCACTCTCACTAGAATGAGTCTAATAGGAGTCAATCGAGATGGTATAGTTGGTCGTGGTTGCCCCTCATTTTACTCTCAAATGAGAGGTTCCTAGCTATAAAATCTCCAAGGTCAAGGTAGAAGACCATAGAGACCCTTCTTTATAGATCACATCTACCCAAAAAAAGTATGAATGAATGAAATATGTATAGGCAAATGCATAACTTGAATTTTCACACTACTGAGCTTCTTTTTAAACTTCTCAAATGACCAAGTATAACTTGGATTTTACCCTACTAAGCCAAAGCTTAGACTTCTCAAAACAGATAAATAAATCAACAATTAAATTACAATTCATCATAATTATTATATTAGCACAAATTAATTGAGGACTTATGGTTGCCTCAAAACAAACAAAATCCTATAGAGACTTAGGGGTTTCCTCTCCACCCAAAATTTTCATAAGTACCCTCCACATATGAGATATTCCCTACTCCCCTTTTATCACGAATGACGATACAGGATACTTTGAGATACTGCTCTCAAAACTCATCACATGTTGCCTTTAGTCGCCTCCTCTAAGACTTTTTCCAAACGTCGGAGAAAACATAGAATGAAAAATGCAGAAGGTCTGATGCCTATTTATATAGGTATAGTTAGGCTTCTAAAGATCAAATCTAATTAATATTATCTTTTAAAATATTAACACCCCACATTATCTTTAAAAATATTAATAACCTCATATTATCTTTAAAAATATTAATAACCTCACAATATCTTTTAAAATATTAATAACCTCATAATATCTTTTAACAATCTCATTATTTGTTTTTAACAACTCATCATTATCTTTTTCTCTAACCACCTAACTTTATTTTATTTTGTTTTCTAAACTCAATTAAATATTTTATTTAATCAAATAATTAAATTATATATATATATATATATATATATATATTTGACTCTATCTTTTAAAAAAAAGGACGTTACAACATCCATCATTTATATTCTTAAGTCTATGTTTCCTAATTTGTTTTCAAATGAGTCTTTTGTGTCTTTTAAGTGTGATGTATGTCCGTTTACAAAGCACCATCAAGCAACATATTCTCCTAGTCATACAAAAGGTGTTAGTCCTTTTGATTTGTTTCACTTTAATGTATGGGGTTCTGCATCAAATACTAGTATATTTTGAGCTAAATAATTTGTTACATATATTAATGATTGCACTCGCACTACATGAATTTTCTCATGAAAGAAAAATTTGAATTTTTTCCATTATTTGTAAAATTATTTCTATGATACAAACACAATTTGGAAAATCTATAAAATGTATGCTTTCTGATAATGGGAGAGAATACGTAAATCATAACATGGCTAAGTTTCTCTCTGAAAGCGGTATCATTTGTGAGCTTTCATGTATGGATACACCACAATAAAATGAGATTGCTAAAAGAAGAAAAAGCACCTCCTTGAAGTTAATTGGGCCCTTTTGTTCCAAATGTCTATCCCTAAGTGTTATTAGGGGAAGTAGTTTTTATTGTTGCATATCTCATTAATAGATTGCTCTCTCGTGTTCTTGATAGTCTTAGTCCTATTAAATATATATTTTCTTTCTTTCCATTTGTTCTTTTGTTATCCAATCTCCCTAGTCGTGTTTTTGGTTGTACTGTATTTCTCCATGTTAATAGTCAGTTGTATGGAAAATTAGATCTTAGAGCTATTAAGTGCATATTCATTGGTTTTGCATATGATAAAAAGGGGTATCATTGTTATTAGCCTCTAAAAGATTTATACATCTATGGAGGTAACATTTCATGAATCCACATCTTTTTATGAGCGTCCTTAACTTCAAGGGGAGAATTTTATTGAAGTTGAGTCTTTTGAATCACCTAAGGTATTCTTTGTCCTTGAGTTTTTTGAATCATCTAAGTCATCATTTGTCCCTTTAGTGTAAGAAAAGGGATCTTCTTCCGGTATTGATGTTGACACTAAATCATCTTGCAAGGATATGTTTGAGGCTACTCCTAATGAAAACATTAATGTTTCTAAGTCAGAATCACCACTAGATATTAGTCGTCCAAAGGTTTTTTTTGTATTCAATATCATAGGAGATAGACTAAACCTAATCCTGTTCAAGAATAGTTCCAATCATCCAGAGGTAAATGTTCATCATTTTGAACCTTTAGAAAAATCTTCACATATTAATTGTGAGTCTAACTTTAATGACCTACCTATTGCCTTGAGAAAAGGAAAACAGTCTTTTACCAAATATCCTAGATTTGGATCTATGAAAGAAATCTAGAGGAAGAAATCTAGATGGTAATACCACTTAGATTTGGATCTATTAAAGAAAGTAATAAGGCGTGTAAATTGAAGAAAACTTTGTACGGAGTTAAGCAATTACCTCATGCTTGGTTTGGGAGACTTTTAAAAGATATGTTTTCCTTGGGATACCAACAAAGTCAAGGTGATCATACCTTGTTTATCAAACATTCATTTGAAGGGAGACTTACTTTTCTCCTTATTTATGTTAATGATATGATTATTGTAGGAGATGATGATGTGAAAAACTACTCTTGAAAGAAAAGCTTTCTTACCAGTTTGAGATGAAAGATTTAGAAAAGTTAAAGTACTTCCTTGGGATGGAAGTTGTCTACTCAAATAAGGCATCTTTATCTTCTAAAGAAAATATGTTCTAGACTTGCTCAGAGAAACTAGTAAAATTGATTGCAAGGCCACTAGAACACCTATAGAACATAATCATAAAATTGGGAGTGATGAAGAGAGTTCTACAATAAACAAAGGTCAATATTAGAGACTCATAGGGAAGCTCATTTACCTAGATCACACTAGACCTGACATAGTTTATGCTGTAAGTGTGGTCAACCAATTCATGCATGATCCAAGAGAGTGACATTTATAAGTTGTAAATAGAATTCTTCAATATTTGAAAGCAAGTCTAGGAAGGGGGTTGTTATTTAAGAAGAATGAAAAATTAAATATGGAAATATATATTGATACTATGCTGGTTCTGTTACTGACAGGAATCCACATTAGGATATTATATGTTTCTAGGTGGAAACTTGGGTACTTAGAAAAGTAAGAAACAAAATATAGTTGCAAGGCCCAATGCAGAGATTGACTTTTAAGTTATGGCACAAGGTGTGTATGAATTATTATGGTTGAAAATTATTTTGAATGATCTTAAAGTGAAATATGAAGAACCTATGACTCTCTATTGGGACAATAAATTAGCTATTAGTATTGCTGTAATCCTATCTAGCAATGTAAGACCAAGCATATAGAGATTGATCGCCATTTCATCAAAGAAAAACTAGATTGTTGCCTTATAAATCCATCATACATCTCATCAAGATTTCAACTACAGACTTGTTTAAAAAGGAATTTCCCTAAGAATGGTTTCATTATCTTACATGCAAACTAGGAATGATTGATATTCATTCACCAACTTGAGGGTGGAATGTTGAGTTTATTATCATTTAAAAATGATACTCTTAAAGGTCCTTTGATATCTGTGAGAATCAATTTCAATCTTTGAGTTGCTTTCTAAGATGTTTGAGGAAATGTTTTTTTTACTAGCATACCATATTGACAGCCCATGCATTCAATCGTCTTGTCTTCAAGTATTCACACACCTTTCACCAAAGTATGTTTTAGCATGTACAAGAATCCACCAAAATGAAAATTCCTGAGTCTCTTGTACCATAATTCAACATTGTCGATTGTGCTTAAAAAAGAAATCTGCTCCTCCATGCATGGTTTTTAGTTCTCACTTTCACCTTGAATACATCTTTACCTTTTGTGTCTTTGATCAAATACCAACTGGCTTCAAATATGACTTTGAAGCTCTTTTCCACAATTTGTGCAACACTAAGCAAATTTTGGATAATGTTAGGCACATATAAAACATCAAGATATATTTCACACTTGTCAAATTTTCAATGGTCACTTTTCCCTTGACTAAGATGAAGTCACCATTTCCAATTTTTATTTTGGAAACAGGTATTTCAAGCTCTTTAAAAAGCTTATCATTGTTGATCATATGGTTTGTGCAACTGTTGTCTATTAACCATGAGTCATTAGAACTTTTGGTTGTAGCAAAACATGTTACAAATAAGAGTTGCTCATCTTCTTGCTATTCTACAATCACCTTTCCGTTTTTTTTATTTTGACTTGCAAATTGGCTCTACATATCCCAAATCACCAGTATTTTCTCTGAGGATGATTTGTCTTTTTGCAATGTGGACAAGGGAGGAAAATCTCACCTTACTACTTGTTGGAGCCTTCTAGTTTTTTTTTATTCCATTTATTATTATTCTTATTTTTGCCACTTTTTAACTTTTGTGCTTTCACATGAAAAATCACCTTGGATGCCTTCTCTTATCTCATCATTCGTTTTTGTTCCTAAACTTGTAAAGCATTTATCAATTCTCCCAAAGTGATGGTTGATAGGTCTTTTTGACTCCTCCAATGTTGGTATCTTTGATTAATATATTTCAGGTATTGTAATTAAAATTTTTTGCACTATTTTTTTATTAGTAAAGTCTTTCCTAAGAAATTGGATTTCATTTGCTATACTCAACAACCAATAAACATAACTTTTAATTTATTGTCTCCTTCATATTTTGCATCTTGAATTCTCTAGTCAAATTGAGTACTTTATGTCTTTGGTTCTTTCACAACTAGAATATTCTTTTTTGAAATAATTCTAAATCTTTCTGGTAGATTTGAAATTCATAATAATTATTGAAAAAATAATTTTTGACAAAATAGAAAAAAGAAATTGCATTTGTCTTTTTTATCTTCCTCTCCATGTGATACTTCATCTAAGTCATTGTTGGATCTTCAAGCAATTCAGGAACATAAAGTTTTCTTCTACTGTGTCCTAAAGATCCAATTCAATATGATTGATTAACCTTGTAGTGCATAACCCTTATTTCTCACCATCAAAAATTGGTGGTGGACGTTGTGTATATACTTCTCCCCACTGGTGTTTCTCTCAATCAACAGATTCCTTAAATATAGAATTTCTAGATACCAATTTGTAGTATTTTTCTTTATAACAATAGAGAAGAAAATTTAATGAGAAGTTGTTGATATTTGATTAAAAGATTCTACATAAAGAGTATAAGCTGTTTCAGATTAAAATCTCTTAATTTATGGACATAATGACATTAAATGAAAATAAAAACAAAAAACGTAAACACATTTTCAACAAGTCACATTGCTGTGCCAGATTTTGTGGTCTTAACAAATGCTCCTTTCTTATTCTACTTGTTAGTTTTTAGCCACTCTGAATGTAGTGGACACCATGAACAAGCAGTTTCACATTGAAAAGGAAGGCATTTTCAGGTATGTTATTTCTTTCTCTCTTTTCCCATATTAACATTCATATATACAAGTATTGCTTCCCTTTACATTTACAATTTTGATACAGAAAAGACAGCGACAAGGTGACAGAACTATTTGATGCCATTGAGAAAATAAAAGACGAATTTGAATCTATTGAGAGGCCAAATTTGGATCTTGAGATTCCAACTGAAAGGTCGGAAACACCACCAAGTCAAATAACCTCCAGAACTCCTTCACCTCCATCGGCTAAAAAACACAAGCAAGATGGAATGAGAAAATCTTCCTCAATGATAGAAATAGAACTAGAGAAATTAAGTGAAGATGACTCAGCAGACGAGATAAGTGAATGGGAGTTTGATGCTCTTGACAGAGATCGTCACAGCAGGAGTTGAATAAAAAGAATATTAACCACTTATGTTGTAAAAAGAATGAAACTAAAAGGCAACAGTGTGCTGTGTCTTGGGAAGGCTGTGAGTTTGGCTTATTCCATTATTCAGATAACAAGTAGTTCACTTAACTGATGTACATGAAACAGCTTCGGTACACGCATAGTTGTATTTGTATCATATTCATCGTTGATGAAATGTAGATAGATTTATTCAACCATGTAACATCCTAGATAACCCTTGTCTGTGTAACATTATGTCAGTGAGAAAATTCGTTTTTATAACATAATTGACTTGAGTATAAAGCTGTTTTGTACCTAGTCCTGGATGGTTTTGAGAATTTTGGGTCATGTGGAATTCAATATACGGCTACAATTTCCTTCATTTACTCCGTTCACTAGTCCATTGAAGTGAAATTTCTAATTGTAATAAAACCTGAGAAATTTTTTGGTAGAGATAACTCATTAAATTCGATTCAAATTCAAAACCAGTTAGTGAGTTAAGTTACATGTTTGGTATAAACCAACTAGAATAAAATATATATAAAGTTTATGTAATATACTAAACATTGAACAAACGTACTAGTAAAGTTATGTTGGGGTTCATGGGGTTTAAATTGATTTGACTGGCTTCCATGACCCTTTTTCTTTTACTGATATGATTTGGTTTTCACTTAAATGATTGTTTGATTTAAAGTGTAGGGGGCATTTATTGGAGTAGAATGGTACTAAAATTTCTTTCCGTTCCTTCCTTCCAGCGGACATCAATGGTAGCAGTACTATTGTTTACTTACCCTCCACACGAATAACTTCCATGCATTTTTGGTTATCATGAAAGCCAATTATGAAAAGTAAAATAACCTTTTGAAGGATAAAGGTAAAAGGAAAAAGATAAGGTTGATACCATTTGGGCTCACCTGGAAGGGTGGAAGATAGAGGAAGGAGCCTTTATCTCTGCAATGACACTCTCCACTCAATCCGGCTACTGCCATTCTTGTTATGTGGCCCATTATTTCTCTCACAATTAGCCAATGAGCTTTAAAATAAAAGGGTCGTTCTGGAAAAGTGATCATGTGAACGTAGTTTCATATGAAGGCACGTGATGTGGCACTGACGTTTTTCTAGTCCTTTAGTGATGACTAAAGAAAAGAGTCTGAAACCAGCAGGCTTTTCTTTTCCCTTCCCTTAATTTTGCTATAAATTGCACTTGGTATTTTTACCTTGATGGTATAAATGGTGTTTTGCTTTTATAAATGCCTTAACTTTTTAATAATTCAGAAATTCTTACATGGGGAGGAAGAAACTTTCCATTACCAAATCACTAACTTTTTATTGTTTTTGCGGGCCTTGTTTTGTAGAACAACTCATCATATAAGACGAGTAAAAAAAGAAAAAGTCTTGAAAACAGAATGAAAGCAACATTCTTTCTTTGTGAGAGTTTTACTTAAACTCAACTTGGGTTGGGGAATCTGCTTGAGACTGAGAACTCGACAAAGGGTGACAGAAACAACTGCCCTCGAGCATTGTGGCTTTTTCCTCTCTCAGTCTCGAAACCAACGCTAGCCCTTTTGGCTTTGGAGGGAGGGTTTTGATTATGAACTTATGGTTCACCATTTCGTTAGTCCTAAGCTATAGGCTATAGGATCCTACTAGTCACTTCCCAATGCATTAATTTTTGTATTTGTTTGAGGTCAAGCCTCAAAGTTTGAATCCCCAAATCAGTAATATACCACAAGCAAAGAGCCAAAGGTTAAACATTAAAAATATCTTACATTTTGACCTGGTCAAATGAGCACTTCATGGTGAATTATTGCCCATAAGCACTTTGAGAAAGAAAAATGGATGGGGCCTTCCAAAAGGATGAATAATGTAGAATTGGTCAGTTATAGATTAGGCATAAAGAGGTAAATGAGAAAAACAAAATTCCTTTCACAATGTTTTTGATCCTTATGAATGTGCAAATTGCAGAACATTTGCTTCTAGAAAAAAATTATGCCTAGGGGAGTCCATGGGCTAATGAACAAAGAAATGGACAAACCATGTTTCATTTACCTATCAAGTCAATATTTAATTTAACCATTACAGAGTTCATTCATTTTTTACTAGTAGCAAACTTAGTGTCTTACTTAACAATCATGCATTAGGCCTTTCATACAAGATTGTGCAGGCCAAGTATCTGTAATCATGTATAAGAAGATAAGGATATGTAGGCTAGACAGGGAGGTAGATACTAGATTCATTTCATTGAGACCTTCCTAGTACATGTATCATGTACCTGCTTCCTCACTAGATTCAATCTAGTATATAAATCATGCGTTTCATACTTCTTTGTCATGAGACGAATTGGAAGGTTTAGTGTGTTACATTGAAACTTTCAATAAAAACAAGGTCAGTGTCAACATCTTCCTTTGAGTTGCTGATTCTCGTTTTGTACTCTGACGTATCAAACTCAAATGGAACAGGACAATAGAAGAATGAAAGTGTTCATCTACACATGGCATGGACCAACTATGTTTAACCACTAATTACGGACTATTCATTATAGGGACTGAATTTGAATGCTCATGTGCAGCTTAAGTGGAACTTGCCTTAGCTATTTCTACTCTAAAAGTAATTGTTAGTACTCAATAAACCAAATCTATCATGGGAAGGGTAAGAATTAGATCATGGATTGAACTAATGAACAAAGGAGAAATGGCAGAAAAGGGAAAAGGAAAAGAATAATGAAAGACACCAAGGTACTTTCAAGGATCATCATTGCTCTCTTTTATTACTACTTTGACAGATACTGATGCAGATAGCTGCATCTCTTTCTACGGTGCATTCGTAGTTCCTGGGGTATATACATAATGAGAAAAAAGAGATAAAAGAAAAGTGAGGAAATAGTTTATGCATTGATCAATGACATCTAAAAAATATGGTTATGTATAGAAAATTAATTAAGCCAGATTTGTTAATGATTATGATGGGATGATTATGTAAAAGAAAATTACATTGTGAATGCATAAAATTAAACTTGAAAAAAAAAATGAAACCCCTCACCAATGACTACACACACTCACTGACTAACAATATCTCTGCATAACGCAGGACCACAAATTTTGAATCCCCTTTAAACTTTTTCGAATATTCTGGATCATTCACAGTTATGCATGTTCTGGGAGCCAATATATTTTTATACCCTTGGATACACAAAAACTGAGGCAATGACTGGTTGCTGGGGGGAAATTCAAAGATAAAATAATACCTTCATTTCATGCTTGAAAAGTAGCATGCATGCATAATTTAAAACGCAAAAAAGTTTTTGTATTAACGTAAATGTATTTATTTCAAACGGTAGAGGGGTAAAGTGAAGACAAAGGTGATAAGATTATATCTTATAAATACAATAAATAAATGAATAAAATATCTTTATTTTTTTGGCATCATCACCACTTTTTAAAGAATACCCTGCCCTCTTTCCTTGCGGAAGCTCAATTTCCCATAGGCATCTATCTCCATGCTCTGACAGACACCAATAGAGAAAACTATCATCACAAGAGAGTCACATGAAATGGCCACAAAACAAGTTACTTTGGTTCATGTAGATGATGACTACATTGACATGGAACTATGTTCCTCCCCCAACTTCTTCTCATACTCCCTTAGTTCTCCACCATCCCATAGAGAGTTTGAATTCCAAATGAGTGAGAAAGAGTCATCAACTTCTCCAGCAGATGACCTCTTCTACAAGGGAAAACTCCTTCCTCTTCACCTTCCCCCTCGTTTGCAAATGGTTCAAAAGCTCATAGAAAACTCCAATGGGAACTTTGAGTATGTGAAAACAGACTCAGCTTTGGAACACAGAAATTTTCCCTTCACCACTGAATCCAACATCTCACCTTCAGAATCACGCCGAGTTAGCAGTGATGTGATCCCAAATGAATATCCACTTGGGTGGTTTTCTGACATGAACAATCTCATCGGTGATATTCCAAAGAAGTCCTGGCCCAAGAAACTGAAACAGATGAAGCAGTTCCTGCTTGGCCAGAGACTCAAGGCGTCAAGAGCTTATCTGAAAACTTTGTTCAACAAATCTGGTTGCTCAGACAAGTTCTGCGCCAGTGCTGCAAGCAATATGGGAGCAGAGAAAACATCATTCAAGTGCAAAGACTGTCAGAACAAGTACATGAAGGTTGCAAGGAGAAGCCCATTTGAGAGTGTTTATGATAACAAGAAGCACCATGTAACTTGTGCTGTGATGAAGACCTTTAAAAGAGAGATGCTTGAAGTTGAAGATGATTTCTGTGACCACAGGAGGTCTTTCTCTGGGGTTGGTCATCGACATTGTGCCACCAAGGCTTCATCTTTGTCCGCATCTTCATCCGGGTCCTCTTCTTCATCTTCATCTTTTTCTCTCAGCTCAGCTGGGTACCATGATTTGCAACTTTTCAAGAGGAGCATCAGTGCAAATTATGAGTTGGAAGGTTCAATTGAGGGAGCCATTGCTCATTGCAAACAGTCTCAGCAGCAGTGTAGTTCAAAGAATGGTTCAGATGATAGCAGGATTTGTTCTCAATTTGCTACAAAAATGCACTTGGTGGGAGTCAAAGAATAGCTACACTTGTCAGCCCGAGAGTGTCAGAGTGAGAGTGTTGAGAAAACCTTGTAAGAGAAGACAGGCATTTCATTTGAAATGGTGTTGCATTGTGGAGTTTACTGTTTGATTTAATAGAGTGAGTTTTCCAGCATTAATTTGTCAAAAAATAATTTAAGATTCTACACTTCTCTCTCTTATTCTTGTACTTGTTGCATATACTTTCCCCAGGTGTTGTAGAACTAAACATCTTAGCAGCTTCATTATTATTACTATTATTATTATTATATCAGAGGAGTAATTCTTTTGTCCAAAAGTGACTTTCAATTTTTCAAAAGATCTATGCTTATGACTAACGAACAAGAGAATTCACCGTGACAAAATTGCTCCAATAGGCATTTGCAAGAGTCTTCTCCTTTTTACAAAGAAAATATGGTCTTTACAGAATCTACTGGATCGAATTGTTCTCTTTAAGAAAAAGTTTTGTAATAATAATGTTAAAAGTGATAAATTATGTACCTACAAGAATCACGTACCTATATATGTACTCACACTTGTAACACGTATTTGGTATCCACGAATCATCTACCTGATCCTCATCTTTCATGTGAGATGGACGTGGAAGTGTATATATTTTTAGGGTTAATTTTCATCAAATTTGATTTTCGCCTTATATTTTTAAAATGGATTATTAATCTTTAAATTTTGAAAAAGTATATATATAAATTTAATTTTTTATCATTTTTTAACAATAAATAAATCTTATTAAATATAATATTTAGCTAAAAAATATTTAATCTTTTATCAATTTTGCTAATAAATTTAAATATTAAAAAAAATAAGATTTAGAGATTAAATTTATTTTAAAATAGAAGAACTAAAACTAAATTTGACTAAAAATATACTTTTTTTTTCAAATTTTTATAATCCTATTTTAGAAGTTGGTCCAAACTTTTGATTAACCTGTCTCTGCTATGGTCAATTTCTGGATTTGGGACTTCAACAAACAAAAAGAAAACCTTCTCTCATAAAACCCAATTATGTGCTGTTTTTTAATTCTTTGTTAAAAAAAATAAGTCCTCTTGTTCTGAAACTGTCCCTTTTCTCCAAGATAAACAGATTCCCAATGACTGCATAAGATCATGTTCCATTATTCTTTCAGTGTTCAACAGATAACTAACAGATTGACTATGGTACTGAATAATTAAAAGTGATGAATGACATATTTTATTCTTCCACCCTTCCCTTCTATGATATGTTTTAGTTTTCTCCATGGAGTTGAAAAAGTAAAAAGTTTCTATGTTAATAAAAGAATGCGATGTCAATGAAAACTGACCTGTTTACAAACCAAAAAAGTAAAGATTACAGCCATTCCTTTTTCAGAAAAAGATAAGCTCGAAGATAGAAAGGGAGAGAATAATCTTGTCATTTTAAATGTGGTAATCGTGGTACCTTAATTTTCTCCATAAAGGGAGAAATGTTAGAAAGTTAAATGGAATAACCTTCATCACAATAAAATAATATAAAAATGAGATACATGTCAATGAAAACTGACCTTGTAACTAACCAAAAAAGCAAAGATTACAATAAAAAAATAACCCTTTGATGGGCAAGATCAGCTTAAACAGAAATGGAACATTTATGATACCTGAAAGCTGTTCTTTGGCCACTATATACTTTATTGAGAAGAGTCATGATTAGAAATAGTGAATTCCCAGCAAAGCAGCATGGTTGACTGAAGATTAAAGCATAACCAGAGCAATTATGTATCCTTGCTGCAATTACCAAAGTACAACAGTAGCAGAAAATGATTATGATCACTAAACATATATGCAAGTGCCAATTTAAAAGGACCAAAATAAGAACAATAATATACTTTATCCTCATTTTGATTCTGTAATGTAATGGTCCCACCCTAAGCTAGGCCGCGTGGTGCATATATGTATTCTTAAACCTCATCATCGTGTATGTACATATGGTTAATTTTGGTACATCAAAATCTGTATTCTATAACTGATATAAAAAACAAAACCTAGTGTACAGCTTTACAGACAGACATTAATCCTCACTAGGCGTGCAGTTCTTCCTTTCACTTGATTTTGACTAAACATTAAAATACGCGTACATAGTCCAGAAGGTGAATCACATGCCGAAAATTTTGAGGTTGCAAGTATACGTGGATGCTGTAGTGCACCAATTATACAAACAGATAGAACAAGCACAAAGAACAAGCAACTCTTTTCCCCACCACCAATTTGTCCTAATCAAACCATAAAGTAGCTGGTACTTTTCTCTCTTCTGTCCATATCTCTAACTTGTCAAGGTTTCTTCACATGTAAATTGTAATTAATCAACCCTGCAAGTTTAAACCTTAGGTTAATCTAGAGCTAGCATATAGTTGTATTGATATTATATATATCTGAAGTGATTTGCTAAGTAGTCCTAAGATAGAAATCTGATGAAGGGAAGTTTCTGCTACATGTGTTGAATCAATTCAATTCCATTCAAAGATTGAAATAGTATAGTATGAAGATTTGATGATAAAGGGAAGTTTCTCTCCTACATGTGCATGAGGGGTGGTTATGGGATGGTGTTTGATGGTTTTGTGAAAGGCATTGTCAGTTATTTATGACAGTGCAGCGAATGAAGACGAGGTGTCTGGGGCACATGCAAAGACACATTGATATGGAATGTTGCAGAAGAGTGAACGTATCTAGAGTACCCTATGAATAAGACTCAACCCTTAGGAATAGAGGTGATAGATGTAAATGTTGTAGGGGCCTGTGATAGGAGCATACCGAGTTGCACCCTATTCTTGGACTATTCTACGCGACTTCTTACTCCTTCAATTGTCGAATTAATTTCTTCAAAATGTTTATATAATTTAAATGCCTAATTTTTTAGGTTATTAATTTCATTTAAGTTGATCAGACTATTATTTTAAAAAATATAAAAATATAATTAATGGATTAAATTATATATAAATAAAGTATAAATTTAACCTTCTCAATTGGTTTAACCATATAAAAAAACTAATAATTATTTTAATATAATATAAAAAATAATTATAATATTTTTTATCTCATAAAAGATTTTTTCAATAATTAAAAAAATAAAATAATAATATATATATACAAGAAATATATTATTTTAAAAATAAATAAAATAGATTTTTTTTTTATCTCATTATTTATTTGAGTTTATATTTTAAATGATAATTTATAAATAAATTTATTTTAAAAATATAAAATAATAAAATATATTTTTATACTATAACTTTGAAAAATATTTGAGTTTAGTATAATAAAAAAATAGACTGATATTCATAAAATACTAATTATTTGGTTGACTTATTAATCATTATAATTTTATTTTATGTGAAGGCTTAAAATTTACAGATATATTATTTAAAAAATTACATAATTATATTATTATTTTAATTTTGTTTCTCTTTTGTACTATTTTAAAAGAAATTTCTTAAATGTAAAAGAAAATTCTGATTATATATATGTACACCTTTCACATGTAACTTTTTAAATACTATATCAAATTCATAGTAATCAAATGTCCACTTAACATAAAACTAACAATTTTTTTTTAATAATGGTAATTAATAAATTTACAGAATAATTAGTATTATAATAATATCAGTTAAAAAAATAATTTTACTAAACTTAAATATTTTTTTTATAGTTATTATATGAAAACAGATTTTATCTAATAAAAAAATATTTGCAGGTATGATACCTAGTGGTATAAAATTATCTGTAAATTTTTTCAAATTATATGAAAAAAAAAAGTATGTAGTGAGGGAGATTTTTTTTTATACGAAATAAATAACAGATAGCTACTATCTATGTCCATCCTAACATGTTGATCGGTAATTTTTTTATATTTTAAAAATATAAATGATATATATATATATATAAGCAAAATTTAATTTGTACTTGTATATATAATTATTTTCTTAAAATAGATTCTAAAATAGACAAATTTAAATGTATTTTGATATAATATATAAATTAATAATAGTGATAATTTATTGATCAAATTCTATTTAGATAATTATTTGGAAATTATTTTAAACTTGACTATATATTTTAAAATATGTTTATCTATATTTATATACATCTTTAGTGAACATAAGAAATTTGTATATTGAATATATTAAACATGCAAAATAAGAATAATAAGAGAACCAGTTAACAGTAACAACATTATAACATGAAAGTAAAAGTAATGTCAAATAACGTAGGAATATTAGACGCAATATTTAAAAATATAAGAAGTACAATTTAATATACTCGTTTTTTTTTAATATTTTTATAAGTAAAAGGAAAACTATAAAGAACTCGTGGTTTCTCCTTATGTACGCAAGAATAAAAAAAAAAAGATTGTAATATTATACTTTGTTTTTCTATATACTTAAAGTTTCACATTGTTTAAATTAAAGTTAAGTGTAATTTATATCTTCAAGTATAATTTAAATAAAATTACACTATAAAATTTTAATATAAATAATTTTTTTGAAATAGAAATGTAAATAAGTTATAGTATAAAATATAGTTTTAAATTAAATTATTCTCTTAAAAAACGTAATTTTATAAATCTAAAAAGAAAATTTATAAAATTAAATTTTAACTAATTCTTAAATTATTAATTTTTTCTTATTAATATTTTTATTTTTATTACTTTATTTTAAAAAAATATATTAATAATTAACATATATTCACATATATAAATACCATAATCCTTGTATCCAACTCTGTTATTTATGAATAAAATATCCGTTCTCGTTACTTGTAAATACTTATTAAAAGTATTCGATTTTACGCGTGTGAGTGGAAACTCTTTTTTTTCATCTAATCATATGTTTTATTAGTCTTAGTTTCTATGTTAACGAAAACCTTTATTTATTGGTGTCCGTGGATTTCTCCATGATTCTCCATGATTCTATTTTACGTTTATATTATTTTTTGTTAATCTTTCTCGTGCCTAGACCACTCTAAGGTAGATTTTTTTTTTTAATGTATTTAGATGATGGAAATTTACTATATAGATATATTATGATATTCGCACCTGATATATTTTAAAGTTAGAGTAGATTTGATCTTCTTTTTATCCGATTAGTTCTAATAAAATAAACAAGTTAAAATAGTAAAAATATTTAATAAAGTTTTAAAAAAAAGTTATAAATAAAAAAATTTAATCTTTTAATTTTTATTATTTTAAAGTCCATTATCTCTCTAGAATTTTTTTTTTTTAAATATTTTATTTTTTTTCTAATCTTTTTCCTTTTTTTTTTATCTCTTTCAAGATCTAAGTACACTATTGTGAAGATTTCGAGAAGAAGAACCTTTTGAATCGACTGGAATCACCATTTAGGTAAGTTTTTATACTCTATTTTTCCCTAAGGGTTAGGGTTAGTGGTTGTTTTGGGCATCTTGGAAAATCCTCTTTACATGTGATTTTTCTTGGCTTGAATTTTCTCTATGCAAGAGGAATTTTGTGGTAATGAATTGGATTTGTTGTTTAGACACTTGTAGAGCACTTTGAAGTAATTGGAGGTTTGATCAAGGAAGGAGATTTCAAGTTGTTCTGGAAATACATTTGAGGTAAGGGAAGCTAGTTAACAATATAGGAAACTTATAAATTCTGGGATTGAATTTTGATTTAAGAAATTTTATGTTGAGTTAATTTCAAATCTGTGTGGGTATTAAACTTTGTTTTGTATGTGTTCAATTTAGGGTTTTTGTGGATTTGAATGCCTCTTGATGAGTATTTTGTGTTAAGTGGATTCTGTATTGTTGAAATTTTGAAATTGGTGATAAATGAAATGTTTTGGCACATGATTTGAGTTTTTGGCTTGGTTCTGTTTTGCACATTTTATTTTCTGGATGTGAATTGACTAGGAGGTAGTAGTTTAGGACTGATGTACTCTAACTTATAGATATTTTGTAAACCCCTTTGGGCTTTATTTTAATATTATTATTAGGCAATATAATAGATCTAGTAATTAAATACTGAGATTTTGTGGACAACTTTAGTATAATCTAGTATTTTGGGTTCGTGACATTTTTTGTATCAAAGCGTAAGTTCTTATGTAGTAACCTTTGATAGAATGTCTTTTTGCTAGGATATAATGTGATAAACTATACATCCCTTTTGGTGGTGCCTAGACCACCTACCCCTCCTCCTCCTTCCCTAGCCCAACTGACCAATCTTGGTCATATAATGAGAAATAGAGATTATATCCTCCACTATCCGGCAATAGAATGCTACGATAGTTCAGCAGTATCAAGCCAACATCCAAGAACTTCAGGCTGCCAGGGACATTGCGTTTGCGTCACAATCCCAAGAGCAATTGCGATTGGCTGACTTCATGAGGCACGAACCTCTCAAATTTAGTAGTAACTCTAGCCTTAATCAGGAAGATCAATGGATTAGAGAGCTGGAGAAGATTTTCAAGGCAACCTCCTACCTTGAGGGTAAGAAGATTATTTTTGTCACGTATCTGCTAACTGGAGAATCCAAATTCTAATGGCAAGGGACGAAGCTTATGATGGAAGAGAAGGGGGAAGTATTAGATTAGGAGAGTTTCATATATAGATTCTTGGAGAAGTACTTTCCAAACAACACTCGGTATGCAAAAAGAATGAATTTATGAGATTAGAGCAAGGTATCATGACTTTCCAGGAGTATGCTACAAAGTTTGAGCATTTGGTGAGGTATTATACCTAGGCGACCTCTAAGACTTGGAGATGCAGAAAATTTGAAGATGGATTGAGGCATGAGTTGAAGAGGAAAGTGATCTCACTGTTCATCAAGGAATTCCTGGCCCTGGTGGAGAAAGCCAAGACTGTGGAGAGATTGGAAAGGGGCTCTAAGAGGGTGATAAGGAGCTCCAACAGCAGGTCATCCAATGGAAGAAGTAGGGTTAAGTAGAGGAAGTCGTATGTGAGGCCTCAACCTAGTAGGGAGAGTGTTCCATCCAGGACCTCCCCGACCAACCAAAGATGTTATAGATGTGGGGACTCTCATCTGGTTCACAAATGTCCTCAGGCCTCCGCTCCAAGAAGATGCTTCAATTGTCAAAGGATTGGCCACCTGGCTCATGAGTGCAAAGAGAGATCTAGGCCTGCTCTATTAGGGAGCCAACAATAGAGTTAGGGAGAGGGCAAAAATAGGTCTAGGGCGACAGCTAGAGTGATTGTGGTCAGTGGGACTAACGCAGCCAAATCCGACAGCTTGGTATAAGGTTGGTGTTCTCTAGTTGGTCATAAAGTTCGGGTATTGTTTGATTCTAGAGTGACAAACTCATTTGTGTCAATGCTATGTGTGAATGAGTTGAGTTTACCAACAAGGAAGCTTCAAGTTAATTTGTTGGTATCTATTGCAACTTCAAATCTGGTAGTGGCATCTCGAGTGTGTGCTTGTTGTACTATAGTGGTAATAGGACACAAATCAAAAGTCAATTTGATTTGTTTGTCGCTTAAGGATCTAGAAGTGATTTTGGGGATGGACTGGTTGGCTACCAACCGAGTTCTCTTAGGCTACGAGCAGAAGAGGGTGATATTTCTATATACAAGGGACGTGAGTCTGGTTTCAGCTCAGCAAGTGATAAGGAAGATGAAGGAAGTTCCTCTGTGTTATGTGGTCTTGACTCACATGGAAGTGGCAGAGGTGGACCAAAGGATTGATATACCAATAGTGCAAGACTACATGGATGTATTTCTAGACGAGGTGTCTGGACTACCACCTAAGAGAGAGGTGGAGTTCTCCATTGATCTGATACCGGGTGTAGTACTGGTACCATGGCACCTTATAGAATGAATCCTGCAAAACTTGTGGAATTGAAGAGGCAGATGGAGGATTTGTTAGACCAGCAATTTATATGATCGAGTGTATCACCATGGGGTGCACTAGTTCTGTTGGTGAAGAGGACGGATGGAGGATCAAGGCTATGTGTGGATTACCAGCAATTGAACAAGTTAACGATTAAGAACAAGTACTCATTGTCGAGGATAAATGATTTGATGGACCAGTTACATGGAGCAGCGGTATTTTCGAAAATTGATTTGAGATCAGGGTACCATCAGATACCAGTGAGGGTTGAAGACATACCTAAGACAGCTTTTAGATCATGATACAGCCACTACAAGTATGTGGTGATACCTTTTGGGGTGACGAATGCCCCAGCGGTGTTCATGGACTACATGAACCGTATCTTCAGGTCTTTCTTGGACAAATTTGTGGTGGTCTTCATAGACAACATCCTCATCTATTCTCACACTCTAAAGGAACATGAAACACATGAGAGTAGTGTTGCAGATTTTGAGAGATAAAGAGTTATATGCTAAGTTATCTAAGTGTGAGTTATGGATGATGGAGGTAAAGTTTTTGGGGCATGTAATCTTGGTAGAAGGGATATTTATGGATCCCTCTAAGGTGAAAGTTGTACTTCAGTGGGAGCGTCCTAAGACAGTATCAGATGTGAGGAGCTTTGTGGGACTAACTGGATATTATAGAAGATTTATTCAGGGATTTTCAAGAATAGTAGCTCCATTGACTCAACTGACCCGGAAGGATCAACCCTTCACTTGGACCGATAAGTGTGAACAGAGCTTCTTTGAGTTGAAGCAAAGATTGACCAGTTCCCTTGTTTTGATAATCCTGAATGTGGAGAAGCCCTTTGAAGTGTATTGTGATGTGTTATATTAGGGTTTGGGATGTGTGTTGATGTAGGAAAGGAAGGTAGTAGCTTATGCTTCTCGATAGCTGAAGGTTTATGAGATGAACTACCCTGTAACATCCCAATTTTTTTTAAAAAAAATGTATAATATATATATATATATATATATATATATATATATATATTTGTAACTTAATTATTTAGTTAAATAATTATAATTGGGTTTACAAGATAAAATAAAATACTTTCTGAAATAAAATATTGAATTAGTGGTTATAAATAGATATTGTGAAATTATTAATATTTTATCAGATATTATCAGATTATTAGTATTTTAAAATATATGAAATTATTATAAATTAAAGATATTGTGAGATTATTGATAAAAGATAATTTTGTTAATATTTGGAAAGATATTATTAATCGAATCTGTTTTTCAAAAGTCCGACTCTACCTATATAAATAGGCGTCAGACTCTCTTTATTTTTCATTCCAAATTTTCCTAACCTTTGGGAAAAGTCTCAAAGGAGACGACTAGGGGCGATACGTGTGGAATTAGGAGCATAGCGTCTCGAGGCGTCACGGAGCATAGCGTCTCGAGGCGTCACGGAGCATAGCATACAAGACGTCTTTATTCGAGGTAAGAGGGGGAGTGGGGAATGTCTCGCATATGGGATGCATATGAGGATTTTGGGTAGAGAGGCAACCCCTAAGCCTCATAGGATTGTTTATTTTGAGGCAACCATAAGTCCTCAATATGAATTTGAGGGAATTATCCTATATTTATAAAAGTTGATGTTTTTATAAATTGTTCTTTTTATAAATTATTATAAGTTGTT